>JAHWXV010184911.1:0-11097 GCA_024586415.1 Phrixothrix hirtus
CTTAACTACTACAACAGTCCATTGTGCACACGCGTAGCTTCGATTCCCGCTTAACCCTTTGGGGTTCTGGAAGCTTACGCGCACTACACTTGATAACCCCCACAAAGATATTTTAACACATCCTATTGAATTCTGTGTTAAGTCAGAGTCCTGCTGTGAAAAGGAATTAATTAAACCAAATATTGATTTAATGCTGGATGTATTTTAAAAACAGTATAAAACAAACATTCACGATTGTTTAGTTACAAAATAGAAAATAGGAAACAGTTTATGACTTTTATGTTTGTTTAACAGTCGCTATTTGTTGCTAATAATGTCGGGTCGTAATAATAGGTAAATTAAAACTTAAATTTTGAATAAGCCCCTCAATCATTTATCAAAACTTTATTAATTTGTGCGAGTTGGTGTTCATAACACGGTTTCATTTTACAGTTATTTTTTTTGAAGTTCCTTTGCTGTTATTATTGTATTTATAATTATTTATAAACTGCTATTTGCTTATAATGGCTGTTGCTTGAAGTCACATTATTTTAAAAGAGCTTAATCACGGAGGATTACAAATTAAATTTTTCCTTTGTGTCTGCTTGGTCTCTAACTTTCCGTCGGGCGCGGTCTTGAAATCCAAGAAATCAGGGCAGTGTATTAAATTGATCACGTGCCTGTTAGCCTCTAATACTTTGTAAATAACTACAATAAATTTTAATATTATGTATTTTATTTATCTATATATATATTTCGTAAGTACATTCTACCTTTACAAAACTTAAAGAATACATTATAATACCAAAATTAGAATACATTAAAGTAAAAAGTAACTAACTAAAGTAACTAACTTTTTCTAAAATCTGACTTTACTGTAATAAAAAAAATACAAAAATATCTACATATATTATACCATCTCCTCATCTATATCATCTTATGGTATTTCTGACAATATTTGACTGCACTCATTGCAAAAGCTTTCTATGTGTATAAGACAAATGGGGTTTTTACATTTTTTGCAATTATATTTTGTTAAACGCCTTTGTCCAATGTAAGTATGACATCTTTTGCGTTTTCCTACATTTTCATTTTCTTCTTTGTGTTGTTCTTGGTCTACTGGCGTAACTCCTTTCAGATATTGTTGCGGGTCGGTATGAATCCTTGATGTCTCTAAACTTCGTCGAGCTATATGAGGTAAAACTAATGCACGTGATAAAGCTTTCAAAAATGTTTTTCTTCGAATAACATTTTGATCATTGCAAAAATATATTACCTGAGCAATGATTCCGCTAATATTGAGCATAGCAAAAAATACTACCATAGGCCAACGGCGAATATTTCTAGCCACGTTGAATGATGCACACAATTTATCTGTAGTGTCAACTACGCCTTTGGTACCAATGTAAAAAAATGGTTTCTTTTTATCTTCGGTATCAAGATCGATAGAGTTATCTTCATGTAAACTTGAAGCCAAAATCACACATTTTCTTTTTGTAGGAACGTAAGAAACTAAAGCGCATCCTTTTTTGAAGGCAAACAAGCTGCTCCTAACAGCTCTCGTTTTATTTGGCAGGAACTCAGGTGGAATTTCGACCGTACTTTTCTTCAATGTTCCAACGTTAGAGAGGTTTTTATTTCGTAACTCATCTATCAATGGAGTACTGGTAAACTAGTTATCTGTAATTACATTTCGCCCGATCTTATAAATAGGCTGGCAAAGTCGCAGGACAACATCCGATGGTGAATTGCTCAATCGAAATGGGCCTTTAGGTTATAATCCTGCATATATTTCTAAATTATATACATAGTAAACCTGAGAATCAACAAGTGCGTGGATTTTTTAATTCCATATTTATTAGGTTTATTCGGTATGTATTGTACAAAACCGCATCTTCCACGGAATATTTCCAGTTTCTCATCAATCGTTAAATTTTGTCCAAATCTATAGGACTTCTGTGAATTTTTCACCACCATTGTAAAAATGTCTCGAATTGCTGCAATTTTACCTGTTTTTCTTCTTTTATTCCTCATGGTCCGATCGTCAAAACGTATACAACGCATAACGAATTTAAATCTTTTGATGTTAATGACCAGTCGAAATTCTTCAATGCCGTACCCGTCAGATACTCAAAGGTCTTCCAAATTTTGTCTGTTACCTCTGTGAACACCAGCTAAATATAAATATAAATAAATGCCTTCAGTTCAATAATGTCTATAGGTTTGGCATCTCTATCGCGTTTGAAGAGTGATTTAATACTTTCAATATATTGGTTGGTCTGTTCTACAATTATACCCATTATTTCGTCATCCATAATGCAACTCCAACGTTTTAAAGGAGTAACTTGCGGTAACTTGCGAATAAGATTATGTGGTTTTGAACGAACTCTTTGTGATGGGGGATTTTATTCCATTTTGTTTTTTCTAAAGGCTTCCTTCCTTTACTCTTTCTCTTCAAAAGAAAAAGTTATTATCATCAGTGTTAGATCCATTCTTATAGTAGTCATCGTCGTCACTAGCCTCTTGCTTCGTATCTGAATCGCCTTCGCAAGGTTCGACGTCATATTCCCTATCTGTATCCTCTTCATCAGCAAAATCGTCCTATAAGTTGGCTTCCTCATCTTCAAACATCACTCTTTGTAGTTCCTCAACATATTTAGGATCATTCAGATCATATTTTTTACTTCAACTTGCCATGATCAGCGTATTTCCGATCTAAAACACATATGATTATGTTTATATACAAAAAATCTACAATCGGGCGCAGTATATCAATTTGATAAAATTTGATAAAAAAAATGTAAGTAATAGTAGTATAAATAAACAGCAATTACCAAAATAACCAATATGTAACAAATTTACAAAATTGATTTTGTTGCAGGTATGGGCGCGGTGTATCAGTCTGACAATATTCAAATATCTTTCTTCTAGCAAAGATTATTTACGTCTAACCGCTCTTGTTCCGTAGGAGAATGCGAGATAGGAAGTATTGGTGACGGAAATTCCCGACTATTTACGAGTCGAAAGTACTAGCACAAAACATTTACGTTGTATCAATCTGATCAGCCGCGTCCGACGGAAGGTTAAACTAAAATGAAAAGAACATAAGACGCCATTACATGTGCGTGAATTATTTGCTTGGTCTTTAATTGATTGGCGACGTGTTCGTTTTATGGAAATTGACAGTTTAAAACAAGGAACTTACCCTAAAAGTTTGAATCTACAATACAAAATTTTACAACTTGATGTTTAACCTTAAATTTTATTTATTTTCCTTTATAATGTTAGTTTTGGTTATAGTTAATTGCATCAACACTTTTACACATCCTAAATTTGCTTGAAAATATAAACAATTCGAAACATTAGCAAAAACAATCCGGAGTTGTCCAGGATGCGTATAACTAAACCGATATTTTATAATTGTTTACTAAGAAACAAGTATTATTTATTGGCGGTGTACTCTCTAAAGAGTAAATATCATTTTAATCCCACAGAATGTGGCTTTAATAGTTAATTTTAATCATGTCGATATCAAAAAGAATTTATTTTTTAAATTATGGGCAAGTAAAAGAAGCAATAAATATAAAAGTTTGTAGCTGACAGCCAAAAAACAATTTTATCGTAAAAAGGTTCAAATGAAAAACAGAAAAAGTTAAAGAAGGCTAAATTCAGCCACACTAATTGATACAATTACGTTTGAAAAATGATATATTATCAAATCATGGTTTGGAAATTAATCCCTACGAGGAGAAGAAAAAAAAATGGAAGAACCCAGGAATCATTGCTCATTTTACATGTAAAGTCTTTTTTCCCCACGTTCTTCGCCTAATTACTTGATAAGACATTCAGGTTAGGGAAAACATCGAAAGAAGGAATGCTATGGATTTTAGTAAAAGAAATTTTGTTAAGAAAAGTTTTATTCTTTACCAGAGATGTTTAAGTTTCAAAACTTAGAACATACTCTGCAGTTAGTATGGGAATATTCATGAAATTGACGTAGGTTCCAGATATGTTTCAGGACAGCCTAGGATAGTTACAGATCTATCTCATAGTACTTGTCATGTGGATGGTGTTAAGATTGGCTTAACTATAATCGATGCTTATTATGACAGTATTAGTTAAAAGGGATTCGTGCTACATCTTCGTCAGTGTTTATTATCCTCTTAAAGATGACGGATAGAACTTTTCTACAGCTATTATTGTGATTGAATACTTCAATTCTCAGTTGATAGTCTAGGGCGATCGAGTGACAACAAATAAAGCAAACGAACTTAAAACCTTTTAATTAATAGAGGTATCACCTAACTAATTTAGGCAATTGCAATCAAACCATTTCCATGATTAAAGATTGTATGGTGTCGAGGAATCATTCAATTGTTCAGTCATTATAGCTGTACGGTCTTTTACTTTACCACCGGCAATACATCTCTACGTAACATACGAATATATTCCTTATCTTTTAATCTCATGTCGGCGAACTGTTATACGTCTCGGAAGGTTCTTGAAACTTATTAGAAATTGTCTCCATCACTTCAAATTTATTTGCAAAACGACGAGGTGCTTCGAAAACTAATCATTACTATGATACCCGGTGTTCTACTGTTTTATGTCAAACCACCAAAAGGATTACCACTTATAATTTATGATGAAATGGTAACGGAAAAAATGAACACTTACGAAGAAAATAAATGTTCTCAAAATAAGTAAATGCGGGTCATTATTGCTCTACTGTGGAACTAACACAACATCTAACTCCTACGTCCTTATTTCTAAAATCATAAGGTATTAGCGTTATACTGCCACATTAACAAGCGACATTACTGGTAGTCAGAGAGTAATCGTCGACAGTCCTGTGGAGATTGAGAGAATGTTTTTTCCGATCCATAAAAACCTCCGAAAATGTTCACCTACTACTGATAGTTAAAAGAACAAGACGAACTTCAGTATATATGAAGAACTTCTACCTGATTTGGCGCTTGGATCTAGGGTATATCATGTGAAGTGGTTGAATCACATGATATGTATAAACCGCTTCTTTGCATTAATCTCGTGAATAAGTGTCTGGATTCCAGTTACTTCTTCAAAGACTGAAAACCCAAAGTTTCAGTTAAATATTCATTTTACCAGTACTTTGCCTGAAAACATTTTGGTTAGTTGGGAAAAGATAAGTTGCTTAACAGCTCAGTTTGTGGCAAATGTCGTTGATCACCTACTGTATGAGATTATAGAAAACAAAAACTCTAGGTTGGACATTTTGGTTATTATTCTAAACGTCTGTAATGAATTAACAACACCTTGTTGCCTGCCATTCTTTCACAACTATTATGAACTCGCATTTTTTTGCTGAATGTACTGTACGTGGTGATAATTATGTTCAAAGGGTGTCTTCAGGAGTCAAATCTAGGTCCGGTGATTTGGAACGCTTTAATGCGCTAGTGAAGTCTAAAAGACTGAAACATATCTTGGACTTTTGTGCAGGCATTACACCAAATCTTGGTTATCACATATTCAATCACTGCTGGACTATCCATACAGTGAAAGCTATTTTGAAACTGCTACTATGAGTGGGCCATTACTAATTACTATGGAAAAATGAACTATCCTTTCATGCTACTTATCCAGACCGTCACATAATTAATTTGCCACATCCTATAATATGCCTAGGCATAGCCATCGTTAGGGGAATAATTTGAATAAATCATCTTATGCTATAGTGAACAGAATGGAGGCAATATCATGTACTTTTGTTTACGGTGCAATGAGGATATGAGGACCTTTGCCTGAGATTATAGGGATAACTTCCACTCCAGTGACCAAACTTATAATGCTTTATGGGGCTGAAATTTTGGGTGAAAGATACTAGATTAGAAGGATAGTTTCTATTCCTTTTAATCAAAGCGTACATAACTTCAGCTACCGATGGTTTATAGACTACTTTAGATTGCTTTTTTTACAGGCCTATGCAGTTTTAGACTTGATATGATTCTAATGTGGCGTCATTGGGGCAGCTTTTTCCTTTAAACATGGGTAGGTAAATTCCGTTATGGCAGAGTAGATCAAACCATTTTTGGAAACTTTTTCGCAACACGCTGAATTATTGGGCACTTCTCTAGATGCCAGAGGAATTTTGTCCTTAACTGAACTCAATTTGAGTTTCATGGATATCAAATATATGCAATGGTTAACTTTGGGAAAGTTAAATGCAGGGTCGCATTTTGTTAGGACCCAGTATTTATGGCTACAGGAAGCTCAGGCTAGGTGATATATCGATAATAACAATAATTTAAGATAAATTTTATTAAAGCAGATAGCTAACAATCTTGTGGAAAAATGTCAGACGTATTGAGATAGCAGTAATACCAGCGGAATTGCATAGGAGATCTTCTCTTACGTTGCTAATAAATCTAATGCTGCAAACTTAAAACGTACTGGCACATTTCACCACAACTATTACTACTACAAGTTCAAACTTCTGTGTCCGTATGATGAAGGAGCACATTATTCTAAGCATGTTTAAATGATTTATGTTATTTATTAGGGCTCTGGCTTGCGCAAAAATTGCGCGGTAGGTACAAGGAACTTCACTTGTACAATTTCTGTTTATAAGGGCCGCTGGACTGATGGAGTTGCCGTTACCACAACAATTTTTAAATCGGTGCCTGTGTTTAAGTTGAAGTATGGGGGGTGGGCGCCGCCGTCGAGCAGTATGACACCAACTGAAAACGGATTTGGGCGTTTGTATTAAATTGTAGATTTTAGTACTGCCAAAGTTTAACAATAACAAACGGTTTGATCGTACTCCCTCCTTTAAGAAAATAAATAAGCAGAATACCCCTGACATTTCGAAACCCATTCAGGAAATTTTATCCACCTTTAGTAGCGTCTTGATTTATTTTTAGTACGGAAGATCTCCGGCATTTCCAATTCGGGAGCGAAGCGATGCATAAGAGTCCATGACTTGATACAATGCGTATGAGAAAGACATGTTCGTCTTTCTGTTATTGCATTAGGCCACCACGGTTTCGGCCTATTTTGGAAATTTTCCCAAATCCTTATGAATTATTATGTGAGCCGCTTCAATGGAAAGACTCAGCATTATCACCACCTCATAAAACCTCGATCCTTCTGTTTGCTTAGAATAGTCCGTGCACTTACGTCTGGGTTTCGTCACTGCACAATGTGCAGTGAAGGGACAACTTGATCTAATTTCATCAAACATGTTAACTTTATTCTCAGTGAACATTTTGCATACGCATTATGGAATCATAACGCATCCTTAGGTGTACAGATATTTTGTTTCTTATATTGAATAATGGCCCATATCTCGTTACAACAAGTCTGCAGGATGGTGTACTTGCCATGCTGTATACTGCCACCGACGAGATACTGCTGCTTCACAACATGCGCGTTCGTATCTAGGTAAAAAATGAGCGTTGTTACTTAAGGGAAGGATAGCGATAACCATACTCCAATACCTTTGTAAAAAATTTTACAACCTAGACAAGCTTAGAAATTAAAAAACTCCGATATATTGATAGTGTAATCACTTTGTAGAAGTTTAGCCTTAATAGAAATGAATAGGACGAATGTGTCGTATGGCGTTGTACCTTTTACGTGGTTGAGTTGTATAATACTTTTTTTAGTAAAGCTTGTAGTTGGTAAAATATGCTTGGGAGGTAGGTTATTATTAAGGTGGAACTGATCGCACACTATTTTCTTAAGCCGTTTACATCTAGAATTCCCATTGCGTCGCATTTAACCTTATGGAATAAGGATGTAGGGACGGATTCTTTGTTGAACATATTTTGGACCTTACCTTTGTCCTCTGTGTGTTTATTCTTTGAGAAACGATTACGCACATCTAATCACTTAGATTAAAGTATTTTGAGGTTTATGAGAAATGACCTTAATTGGTTAATGTGCAACTGGGTTTTTAAATAGCAGAAAGATTTTAGAGAAGAGGAGTTGCTTCACTTTCAGATTGTAGCAATTGTCACTGACTGAATAGCAGGTTTAGTTATTAGTTCTGTTTTACTGTACTTTCTTTTTGAGAAGTAAATTTCAATTACTATTCACGTACTAACAAATGTACCTAATAACTTTGTATAAGAGTCATGAATTGGAAGATCATGACAATATAAACTTAATTGACACTGATATAGGAAGAGATGCTTAAACTGGATTATTTCAACAACATTGTAGAAATGTTTGGATTAATAAACTTCCTTCAGCGTTTATAGATCATCAAAGCTTTGCATAGCATTGAAATCTAAATCTACCGAATTTGTAAAAACAAATTTAAGGAACTTGGGGTGAAAAACTGCAGTATGACACCAACTGGTTTATTTCAACTTACTTAGGTGAGTTATTGATATTTCAAAGAAAGCTTACTTTTACTTTTTAATGCAATTGTTGTGTTATAAAGGCGGATTAAAACTTTATGGCCAGTGCCGGTATTAGGGATGTGCAAGTGGTGCATTGTACGCACCCCTGCTTTTTATCAGCTTCACGGCATGGAATTCCTTAATAAAACAGTAACTGTTGAAAAATTATTAGCCGTTATTGCTAATGCAAGTTTATAATAAATAATAAGTAAATACAAGGTGACTACGAGGAATAGGGCGATTTAAAAAAATAATACTCGGTTAATGTTGAAGTGAAAAATTATTTATTGACATAAAAATGTAGTAAAATGTATGTCATTGAAGTTATGTTTGAAAAATAATGTCTGAGAGATGTTTACCCTGTTTATCGATGCACTCTTCCACTCTGCTTTTGAAGTTCTCCCACGATCTTTCCAATGTTTGCTGATCAATCAGTTGGATCTCACATCGAATCGCATCTTTAAGTACCTCTAATGTGCGAGGTTTGTCCGCATAAACACGAGATTTTAAGTAACCCCAGAGGAAGAAATTACACATACTGAGGTCTGAAGAACGCGAAGGCCAAGGCACATTTCCATACCGGAAAATGAGACAACTGGGGAAGGTACGCTGAAGCAAGTCCATAGATATTCTTGCAGTATGGGCTGTTGCACCATCTTGTCGGAGCCAAATTTCATTTGCGTTTAGCCTCCTCCTCCTACGCAATTCTCTTAGGAAAAAAATTCTGATCATTTCAGTGTGCCGTTCAGAATTTACTGTCAGTGTACGGCCACCATTTTCGAAAAAATAGGAACCGATGACATAGCAGCGCGTCATCGCACACTATACTGTGAGTCGTACTGAGTGCAGAGGGCGTTCGTAGAGCTGTCTGGGATTTGCCTCTGCCCAGTGCCGACAGTTCTGCTTGTTAACTTCCACACTCAAATGAAAGTGAGACTCATCTGACATGAAAATTGCGACATCATTGTTTTATTCAAACAGTTGCAACATTGGTACAGCAAACTTCTCACACTTTTCATAGTCCGCTTCATTCAATTGCTGCAAGAATATAATTTTGAATGGATGAAAGTATAACTCAGTTTTTAAAAATTTCCTAACCAATTCACGTTTCATGTACAAAGCAAACAAGTGCCAACGGGTAGATCGACGTGAACCCTGTAACAGCGCTGCTCTTACCCTTTCCATACTTTCTAGCGTCCTTACTGTCCGAGGAGACCCAGGTGGTTTTCTTTTCATCAACGATCTTATTCTTCTTAAGTTATCGGCCCATCTCAAAATCGTTTTTCGGTTGGGGACCGCACCGTGTCGCTCAATATTGAAATAACGCCGGAAAAGACGTTGGGTTGCTGTTACTGGCTCACCGGTTTTCACGAAACTACCGTACGCAAATATACGGTGTTGTAACGTCCACTGCTCCACTGCTTTACGAGTTCAGGGCCGTCAACCCCGTCTCCCTCCCACTTCCAACTGTTGAGTACAGTGTGGAGGAGTTCCACGTCCAGTAGGGATTTTTAACGTGCCAAACATCACATTGGCACGGGAGTTACGATTTTACTCCCTTATCCGAGAAGAAGGCATGTTTATTAAATTTTTCTCCGCTGAAAAATTTACCTACCTCGATCGGGTTTAAACCCGCGTCCCTTGAACTATTGATTTACTTATTTATTTAAAATATTTATTAATCAAATACTTAATGAAATAATTATTGCCAAGAAAAAAATTCTAATAACAGCTTTAATATTGTACATAAGGAGTACAGGCGTTACGCCGCTACATCTCGCTTCATTTCATGCGCTGCTTTCGAGATTGATCGCTGCGCGATTGCTTATTGGCACCACACTCCCATTACCATAGACTCGTGCGCTTGGGGGAAGACATAGGCGTCTACGGCGGGTGTCGGCACTTGGTTCCTCAAAACCTTTGAAATTCTGATTGCGTTTGTCGTTTATTTATTGCAGCAGCACATCTGCGTACAATAAGTTCATGGTTGAATTTCTTATCTATCACACTGGGTGTAATATATATTAGTATTATTATTAAAAAAGTGCTTTTGTCTTTATTGTAATTATTTTTCTTTGACTTCTAAAAATCAGCCCCGCATTTCTTTTGCATCCCGTCCCGAATTAACTAGAACCGGCATTGATATAGTAAGGGCAGCAGCAGATCCATGCTTTTTTCTATGAGGTTAGATAAATTATGTTTAGAGTTCCTATACTGAATCTGAATCTTTGTCATGTCATGTAGTGTACAAATACTGTTCAAAAATAAAAAACCTCAAACACATGTGGTCAAAATGTATACATTTAGTGTTGCCCATTGTATATATTAGGCCGCAAAGTTTTCAGTCCACCCTAGTAATATGGTACACATTGGACGAACGTATTTAAATGAAATGTTACACGCCACATTAATTTACGACCAACAGTTTATTAAATATATACCGGGTGTTCCGCAACTCGAGTACTATAGCAAATATATGGCACGAAAAGTTCTAATATATATACGAGGTACGACAATTAAGTAATAAGACTGTTTTTTTGCAAGATGTGGCAACCCTGAAGCTTGCGTAGGCACTCCATCTTTGACCTTTATCTCTAAGCTACTTCTAGTCTAAGCGGCACATTGATGCGACCGCTCAGTCGTGAGTTGTGCTGTAATAAGGGAACGCGTGTTTTTGTCTCTCGTTACAGAAATGGAATCGCGAAATATTGCGCAACGGTATGCCATTTCTTTT
>JAHWXV010184917.1:0-15807 GCA_024586415.1 Phrixothrix hirtus
ATTTATAACTTGTTAATTATTTACATGTATCTTAAAATTTAAATAGATAAATTTAGAATATGATCATGTAAATAATAATAATTGGGAACACGTGACAAGATGAGGTCATAACAATAAATAGGAGCACATTACATGTACAGAAATGGATGTTTTCACTTATTGGAATTTTCGATACAGGATTGCATCTCTTACGTTAAACGAAGCAGAATCGCACTGTTATCAACTCGATATTTCGAAACCGACTACTCAATATTTCTAAACTTGCCTATAGAAGAATAAATGGGGTTACAATATTTCACAGGCCTTGTCGTTGCCATTGGCTTAAATTGATAAATAACTTATATCTTAATTACTGAAATGTGGCTGATTATTTGTAAATTATTGATGGATACAAATTATTTTAAGTACACTGTGGCAATTGCGAGTTTTAAACTCAATTTTATTGTTAGGTTACATAATTGTCTTAACATCTCTTTCCTTAAATTTAAATATTTACTTAATGTAAAAGATTTATAATAAATAACGCACGATTAGTATTGATTATCATTGCGAAAATGCAAAATTCATCTACAGAGTGAAATTAAAGGATAAATCGTTAATAACTTGTTCCAAAATATCGAACGCTATTACAAATGTAAAATTCATCTACAAGGTGATATTAAAGGATGAATTGTTAATAACTTGTCCCAAAATATCGAACGCTATTACAAACTTTATAGTTAGTAGACTAATAAATCGTTAAAGCAAAGAAAAATTTCAATTCGTTTAGATGCTGTATGTTTTTCTTTAAATTCATTTACAACTTTTTAACAATTTTAATTTACTATTCCATTTAACATGTGTGGTTATTTATTCTTTAAAAGATGCCACAAGTTCGTAGACGAGCCAATTTTCGTCAGTTCTCACAAGTAATTTGATTTGCCAAAATAAATATATAGGGTTTCCCTTGACGTACCTGCAATAATTTACCATTTCATAGTTTAGGTTATTATAAATCAAAAGCATACACTAATAATTTTAATTATTTTCAATGTTAACGTAGTTATAGAGATTTTGAGTTGTAAGTATGCACTGTGGCATACGTTACACGAGTACTAATTGTAGAGTTCCATGTAACAAAAACCTGAATTATCAAGCGTATTGTTCATGTCAAACATATTGTTAAAACTAAGTTTTGATTTTGCTTATTTACATTGTTACAGTTTTTATTAAGTCAAAAAGTTAGTGTTACAGTTTCATTATTTAATGTTTAGTTGGGTTTACTCTTGCAAATGATATGCACTTCTTTTATGTTTTTGTAATAGGAGTGCAGCAAGAGTTGTTCGAGAATACCAGAGAAAGTTCCCTAAATCATCGAACACTATCAAGAGAAGTGTTTGTACGCTTACATATGTGTTTATTTGACAAAGGAATATTTTCAAATGCATCTGCTAAATGTCCAATACAGCAAACAGGAAATGAGGAGAACCTCATTCTTGAAATGGCGGAGAATGATCCAAAAATCGGTGTTCATTCAATGTCCGCGCGAGTTCACGGCCTCGAGTCAAACCATAAAGAATTTTAAAACGCCATGATCTTTATCCATTTTACATACAACCTGTTCGAGCACTTCTACCGGAATATTTATATAAACGCATCGAGTTTTGCAATTTCACCATTCAAAATCCACACCTTATTAGCAGAATTTTATTTACCGACGAAAATACTCATAAAACAAAGGAGACTATAAGTTTCAATACCAATGGGTAGTACACATTTGAGACAGTTGATCATACGTTAGTCGGAGCGCCTATTTTTAAACAACATCTAAATGGCGGACGGTATTTAAATTTTCTTAACGAACACCTAGAAAATATGCTGGATAATGTACCACTTGGTATCTGAGAAGGTTTTAAAACATCTAATATTATGGTTTACATTAGTGTTCAATTTATTCTTATCATTACAGGTATGTGGTTTCAAAAAAATGAGGCTGCACTATATTTTATTAGACGTGTACGATAATCTTTAAACCATCAATTTGGAAGGCACTGTATCGATTGCAAAGGACTCCGATCTGATGCCACTAGATTCTTACATATGGTATATATGAAAAGTATGGTTTATGAAACGCCATGTCAAACTGTCGTAAAACTAAGACTAATATTAGATGCTGCAACGCGTGTTAGAAACGATCCAGAAGTTATTCGGATAGCAGCAATGCCTTTTTTAAAGAGATCAACGACTTGTTTGCAAGAGAGTGGCAACAATTTTAAACAATTGTTGGTGTAGATTAGTGCAATTGAAAACTACGATAACATAGAAAATAATCAAAATTTTTACTCTTCATTTTTGATTTGTAATAACCGAACCTACATATTGATAAAGTATTGAAAATACGTCATGGGACACCCTATAAGCAAGGCCCTAAGAAAGCACAATGTGAACATTAATAGGTACCAGGCTATGGTAGAATCAAATAGATAACCCATAACGCTTACTCTATTAATAGATTTAACGCGGTCATAAGTATCCCTTTTAGGACTTCCATTCAAAATACTCTTACAAGCATCTAGTGTTATGTCGTACCTAATGAAGACATTTTGCATCATAACTGGTTCTTAAAGCAAGCGTCCCCACACCATCACGTGCGTGGTACATGAATCAGTCTGTCATCTCACTAAGCAATATAACCTAACGAATTTTAGCTCTAACATATTCCTTTAAATATTCAAAGAGAGCCATTTAGTAAACGTTTTCGCCGGGCATTATAATAAGCTTATAGTATCTCACCATTCATGTAACTCGAATAAAACTGCGTAGCGAAGTAACACACAACTCTGATTACATCACATTACATCACATCAGTGGATGAAAATTTTTTATCAGCAAGCCAAGTTTTTATGTTTGGAAATAAGACATAGTCAGAAGGAGACAAGTCTGGTGAATATTGGACATGTGGACGCACTTCTAAATGCAAGAATGCCGTGGTGCATTATCTTGGTGAAACAAAAATATTTTCTTTATTAAATGCGACCGACTTTCTCTGATTTTTTCATTTTACTGGTCCAATGGCAATAAATAATTCTCTTCTGCTGTTGTTATTTGCCTCCTTCGGTACACTTGAACTCTTTTCAACCCATTGCTTCGATTAATTTTTAGTTTCCGGTGGATCCAAGTTTCGTCATCAGTAATAAATCGACGTAAAAATTCAGATGTACACTCAAACAGTATCAAGAGCCTTTAACAATTTCGTTTTTTGTACGCTGTTAACATCTTGCAGAAAGCTTTTCATATCCAAATCATAATATAAAATTGAAACCACCATACCAATCGACATGTTTAAAACCTCCACATCTCACGCACCTTCACTCATGATCTGCCAACACAATATCCTGTACATTCGTTGTAACCTGTGGTGTACGGACATCTTTTGACCTGCCATGCCGCCCAGCATCGCTAATGCTGGCACCACAACGAAAAATATTAAATCACTTATAATTCAGTTCAATTGATAGGGTGGAGTGTAATACTTGTCAAGTTTTTGTTTTGTATCTATTATTGCTTTTTCACGCAGAAATAATGTTTAATGAGAATATGAAAAATACTTTTTTCCATTTTATCGAAACTATTACCAGTTGTTTACACTAAATAGCTGTCAACGACAAACTAATTGACAGATGAACTTGAAAATTGGTGCGACGCCATCTGGAGGAGTTTAACAAAATATTATTTTTACTTGACTTATTGAATCAGCTTCTTAATAACCGCGTGATATCAATACTGTCTAGCAGAATCTCTTTAAACTTCGCCATCATTTTCTTCTATTATACATTTTAGTTTGAATTTAGAGGTATTTTCTGAAAACGAGAAAATTGTTTACAAAGAAACTGAATCAATATATAAATATTTTTGCAAATTAATTATGTTGAACAAAAGGCATGTTTGTAATACGAGAGCGTAAATACAAGCTTAAGGCATACTAGAATTTTGCATTTACTTTAAGCAATAAAAATATCTGTAAATATAATTTAAGCAATGAATTTGTTGCACTTCCATTTAGATTCAAAAGAATAAGTCTTTGCCGCGTAATTTCCTTGTTTGACAAATATTAAAATGTTACCAAACTTGGGAATAATTTAAAAGATCAAAGTTACAATTGAAACCTAATACGTTTTGTTTTGCTTATAATCTAATATAATAGATGTCATATTGCGACGAATATTAACTAAAACATGGTTGCTTTATTGCAATTAATTAACTATTGTGGTAGTTGTATTTAAACTTTGAAAGACAAACTAATCTATATACGAAAAAAGGAATAAAAAGTGTAGACGAATTGATATCACAATGTGTTTCTTGTCTTCGATATCGCTCTTGGTTGGTGGAAAAAGGCGAGTGCGTGTCAATAAAGATAAGTTGTTTGGGGACCCTCACAAGGGCTCTGACCTCATAACTTTCCCACATCCTTTGATTGTCTAGAAGATCCCTTTGATCTAAGATATATCTAAGTTGCACACTCTTTTAAGATTACTAAACAATTGATTCCAACGTCTATTCCGTAATGGTTTACAGTAATTAAAATCGTATATTAAGGGAATGATTAACACATCCTAATGAAAATGTAATCACAAAATTATACAAAAAATATCTTCAAAACAAACGTTCATTTAAACAGAGCCATGTCTTTATAGCAATCGTTCGTACGACACAAATATAAAAGAAAAGCAAAGTGAAGTTGGGACTGCAACAGAAATCCATTTCCTGTTCTTTTAAGGTACAGAAAACTACGTGTTTAAAAGTTTATTCCCTTTAAGACATAATAAGACCTTAGGAAAGGCAAAATGGATTAATTTTTGTTTCCGTTAGACTAGTTTTGTACTCAACCAAGGTTCTCGGGCTTTTCAATTGTAATTAAATCCAGCACAAATTATTAAATATTTTCCTTTTTTGTAACAAACATTAATTTACAAAATGTCAACCAAATAAAAACAAATGGACTAACTCTAGTTTGTATTGGCCGTAAATTTTCTTGTGTTGAATATTTAATATGCATAAATCCCAAACTCGATCCCTAGCGCTTCTAAACAGCTTGAAAATGTAATAAACAAGGTGTTTCGAATCGAAATATTGAATCTCAAGCGAATATTTTCACCGATAGGTTATTAATAAAATTATTCTGACGTTTTATAGTACCTTATTTTTTCAATACCAATATATTTTGTGAAAAAATTGGTAAAATGCTTTTTTATGTTCGACAAGCACTCAAATTTTAATAATTAATAGTTACGAGTAATATTTGGCAAGTGTATTTATAAATCATTTTTTAAATTAAAAATATATAACTGGTGTTGATTATTTCAACTGTAATTAGAAAATATTGAAATTTTGAAGTAAATATTTCCTACTAATTTGAAATTAGGTTAAATAAAGTTAAGAATACCCCTAAAAACCATAATTTCGCAATTTTAAAAATGTTGATGGAACATATTGATCTCCTTGATTTATATTCCCTACCGTGTTAACTACTTTTCCTATAAATACAACCATGTACAATATTTATGACTAAAATTATAAAATACTTTTTATGGAGTCGTTGGGGTTGTGCACTATCCTTTAAGTGTACCAAATGTACCAGAGAATACTGCTTAAACCTTGTGTATAATCGTCATATACATAATAATGTATATTTTTTCTAATTTCTCTTATTTAGATCGTGAAAGCTAAATATCAAAATTTATAGATAAAATATAATTATCTAAAACTGAAAAAAATAAAAATTACATAAATTAACAGAAAACAACTGTAGGAGTACGACTTCCAAGAATGGATCCTGTCAAAGTTTGACAAAACGTTGATGGTTTACCAGCTTTTGTAAAGAGCTTTACCACTAAAACTCAAAATGTGGTCAGATATATAGGTCATACTTTTATCGTTAGTCCCGATGATCTTCCATCGCCAAATTGAGGTAAATCCACTCATACTGATAAATACCTTCCAGTCACTTCGCATCATTTTATATCCTTAAATCCACATAGTTACCACTCCTATAGGAAAAAGTCTTCGTAAAAGTAATATTAAGACGATATATAATACTGTACGTAAAATTTCTCACACTTTTAAAGTTTTGAAGATATCTTCGACGTTTTATATTTCAAAACTATTTATGAAATTTCTGGTTCTTGTGACTTAGTTTACATCGAAGAAACTGGGCGTTACATCCATACCCGCATCACCGAACATGAACGTTTCATTAGAAAGAAATGCATTTCTAAAAACATCATTGTTGAATATCACCATTCATCTTGTCACAAAATCCTATTTGATTAAACCTCTATTATATATATATTATATTATATATACACCTCATTTCTTTTTTGAAAGAAAAATCGAAGGAATAGGAATCTTTATAAGATGAATGGTTACAATGCTTTCAAAATTTACACTCTTGACGTCTACTCATCGAGAATACGGTGTTAGGCAACGATGTACAGTCTTCCGTAAAAGTCCCGGCCATACTATGCCCTGCTCACCAAAAACTCGGGGGAATAAGGCGGTACAAAGAAAAGATGATATGTGTACCCCTTGTGCCGGAACCGTGGACAAAAATAATAATCGGTATGACGGGCTCGTTACCATTAACTAAGCGAGTAAATAAGTACATCCTTAAGGCGATTGATGCCCTTTAGGTACACCTATGGTTGACCAACGTGCAGAAACGGTCTGCTCGCATTTGATAGAGACGTTCTGTAAATTTGATTGGATAAGAGAAATCAAAAGCGATTTAGATACAAACTTTAAATTCAATCTGATGCAGGAGTTATGGAGAGGTACCGGTGTCAGACACATATTTAGTTCTGTACATTATCCTCAATCTCAAGGCGCAGTTGAGGTATTACACCGCATAGTAAAGGATTCAATTCGTGCTATATTACATGACGAGCCTAAGCAAGAGGTATGTTATTTTCGGGCTAGTGAATAGCGCAAACGGAACATTAGGTTTCAAACCTAGCGAACTACTGTTCGTGAAGGATTTAAGAGGACCCGCGGCGCTGCGTACAACCGTTGGTTAGAACCGGGAACCGGCGACGAAAATTTAGTCACACAGTACAAGATATATTACTATAAGAACGCTAGACCGAAAAAGTTAAAAATAGGACAAAAGATGTTAGTCTTAAGGCCTTCTAAGAAGAACAAATTAAAGTGATTCTGGACAGGATCGTACATAATTTTAGATAGGATAAGTAAAGTTAATTATCGTCTAAAGTAAATAAAAAGCAGCATGATATTTTTCACTCAAATATATTAGAACCGTACGTGGAGAGACCGCCACATCTAGTTAACTTAGTATAATTAATGAAGAGATCGAGTCTCCGATGTTCCCCCGAATACAGAAAATAGTTCGATGGACTAACTCTTTAAACAAATAGATACTTTAGACGCGATGAAATACCATATACGTAGGCTTAAATTAGCAATAAGTAAAAACCGCGACGCGTTCAATAATGTTCCAGGTAGAACAAACCTGATCGAATTCAAGATTGAATTATTAGATGAGGATACAATTAGAGTATGTGCGTAGAGAAAATCCTACAGTCACAAAAATGATTAAAACCGAAACTGATAAGCTTTTTGAATTAAAATTAGTTTATCGCTGTAACAGCGCGTATGGTGTTCCGTTATTCCTAGTTTAACGGGACGGAAAACAGCCGCAACCATGCGTGAATTATAAATAATTAAATAGCAGGACGGTAACAGATAAATACCGTATACCTTGCATGAAGCAATTAATTGAGAAAATTGCGTGGGCAAGTTGTATAACACTCTTTCACTTGAGTAGAGGTTTTTTTCAAGTTCCGATAGCAAGATATTCACAAACATATCTTGCTATGATAACCACGGAAGGAAATTTTACCTGGACGTGCATGCCAATGGGTTTATGTAATTCTCCAGCAACATTTCAACGTCTCCTAGACGTAGTGTTAAAAGAAGCCTAGGAGTAAGACTGCGCATATATAGATGACGTAGCGATATACAGCAATGAGCTGGATGCACACATAGAGCATATACGTGACGTGCTTGATCATATAAAAAAGGCAGGACTCGCGATAAAACCGTAGTAGCTCAGGGAAAGGCTGGCTACCTAGGGAAGTCGGTAGCAGCAAGCACAATTAGCCCGCAATTCGAAAAAGTCAGAGAGGTAAAACAATACCCAATACTCAATAATAAAAAGAATATCCAGCAGCTCCTTGGATTAGTAGGTTTCTGCCAAAACCACTTAAAGGATTATGCTACAATAGCAAAACCCTTAACGGACTGTTTACGGAAGTCAAGAGATTTTAAAACATTGCCTCCGGAAGCAATAAACGCCATATCAAAATTAAAGGAAGCACTCCGTACGGTACCTGATTTAATCGCCCCCAGATATGACAGACTTCCTTCTTGAAATCGATTCCTCAGATATTGCACTTTCAGCTATTTTGTCCTAGGAAGGTGACAATGGACAAAGCAAAACTATAGCGTATGCAAGTAAAAAATTGCAAGAACGGTAATCGCGTTATTCTGTCTCAGAGTTAGAATTGTTAGCAATAATCTTTGGCTTAAATAAATTCAAGTTGTATTTGCCATGCAACCGGGTCAAAATAATAATAGACCATAGCGCATTGACATACATCCACAAAGTATTCGCGCATAATGCTAAAATGGCGCTGGAGATTCATCTTAGACGCGTATAATTACATAATATTTCATCACGCAGGGAAACATTCGCGAAATGTCGACAGCCCCTCGAGCATCGAAATTGCAGAGTAGTTAGTCGGCGTACTAAAAATGTATATACAAAACTACTAAGTAGGCTAGATTGATAGATAGTTTTAAGTAGGGGATAATGTTAGACCCTCATAATTAACATTAGAAATTACTCAGTTTTCACATTAGAAAATTGAAATAAGTTATCACCTATTTCAAATTTCTAAAATGTTACTTTAAGTAGAAATTACCTAGCAGTACTTCTAAGCTAAAAACAAAGTTCATAGACTATAAAATAAATATTTAGCAAAGTTTAAAGTGTACTCCGTTATAAAAAAAACGCGGTTTTGGATATATAATCCATAGTGTAAGATAAACTAAAAATCGAAGGGACAAATTCAAATTTTATCTTCAATACGGAAAAGGTCTTGCAGCAATAAATCCATAAATCAAGGAATATTCCGAAAATTATGGTGTCATATACTTTACTAACCTAACCAACCTGTAAAACTTGAGAAGGTTGCGAAACAGACGCAAAGATCTAACGGAAATCCAACGGTTTTCCAACATTGCACGCAATCAACAGTTTAAAACTTTAGATCTTTTGATTGGTCAATGCAACAGCACAAATGGAATTTAAAGAAGTTATAAAAGCAGTACGTTACAATAAAAATCATCTTACTTACGTCAAACACGCGGTGATGAATTAAGCAACAAGTGACACCTTCAGAAGTAGATCATTTTGATGGTAAATATGTAAATTATGAAAAATACTTTGCTCGCAAACGTACCTAAGTATTTGAAAAATATAATACTTCTGATTGATAACCGGCAGCGAAATTAAAGTGTTATGGAAGCACCATCAAGAAATTTATAAAACGGGAGTTTCGTGAAAATCGCGCATCTCACAAGAAGTAAAACTTAAAGAGTTACTATCCAGAGCATTAAATTCAATTCTGTTTTAAAGGAAATAAATAGAAAGAAGATCTCCTCAACCAATCGAGTGATAATATAAAAATCAAATATTACTGCATAAGTGAAAATTTTGAAGCTTTAAAAACTAATAATTTTTTTGAACGAAGTTTTAAGAAATGTTAACATCGTTTGATTTAACATAACTATATTGCAAAATTTAAATTTAACTACATTTTTATACATGCAGTTTAGATCCCTTTAGCGAGAGTTATACAACTGATTATTTCTGCGCAAAATAAACAATTAAAAGAATCTATCCTAACAGGTCATTGTATTTGTTTACATAACTGTATCTGTAGTAATTTTATTTTTCTACTTTGTAGATGTAAGAATTTTAATTGCAATTTTTTTTATATATTTGCTTTAAAATTGAAATTTAATAAATGTATTGAACTCATTATTCTTTGCCACTTATCGGGTATATAATCATATGCAGTAAATAAAATTTTTGGTGTGACCCACAAATTTAAAAAAATAAAAATTGAAAAGGAAGTATAAACAGATTACTTCCAGATAAGATTTTAGCGGTACAATAAATTCATTATCCAAATATAAAGGGTTTATCTCTCAAGATTATTGTCAATAATAAAGTCTGGAAACAGTTTGGTTACCTACAATTCTAGAACCTAATAATCGCGTAATTTTACAACGCATTACAATAATTTATTTTAATTGCTCACACTGCCAATCAGGTGATCAGGTAATCCAAAACTGTTAATTTTTAGTTCCCTTCTATTTATGATAGTA
Organism: Phrixothrix hirtus; assembly: GCA_024586415.1. Lineage (NCBI taxonomy): Eukaryota > Metazoa > Arthropoda > Insecta > Coleoptera > Phengodidae > Phrixothrix > Phrixothrix hirtus. The sequence goes on from JAHWXV010184917.1 coordinate 10,450, forward strand.
TTAACATAAGAAAATAGGCTATAGTTCTCTGAGGCAAGAGTAAATTTACATTGAATCATAAAAACAATTAAATGAAGTTTTTCAATTTACAATTATAATAATGCTCCAAAATTTCGCTTTCAGCAGGGTGGTCCCTGATTGACTCTTCGCGGCAACAACTGCGAAATATAACAGAATTATCTGAGCATTATAATAAAGTTCAATAAGTTACAACCTTTCGCTATTGCTTTGAAAATATTACAATTTAATGAACGCATATATAGGGTGTTTCGGATATTATAGCATTCCTTTTAAAGCGGGTCCAATAAACACCTCAATAGGCGTAACATTAAAAACAATACGAATATTAAAAATTCCTTTTTTTTTAATAATGATGCGTCAACTATGCACACACTTTCAAATATGACAAATATCATCGAGTAAGTGTTTTTTACTAAATAAACATTTCGGTAATAGAGCAGAATTGTACGTGTTTATTTTAACTTTTGAAACAGACGCCCAAAAATAAGACTGTAAAGTGATACACCTTTTTAAATGTCAGTGACCGATATCTTGATACACGAAATTATGGCAACTTACGTCAGTTAATAGATTCGTTTCTTTGACTTACAAGTGTTTCAATAACAAAAACTAAATCGCAAATTGTGTCCATCTACACCATGTTTAACTGATTGGTGCTTTTATGTTAATAAAATTGTGCACAAGTCTGTAATAATGTAGTACCTACATAGGGATGATTCAATTAGTATGGATTTAAAAACTGTAAAATGAAAAATTAGATTAAGAGAAATAAACTTGTACTTTAACATTTTTAATTATTTGTAGTTTCAAAGGCAATTTCACAGAAATGATGCTAAAGGAATTTGTAATAATGTAGCTGAAATTTTTAAGACAATCTAATTGGCCATTTAGCTAATTAATTATGTATCCGAAGAAAATGTTAGGGAAAACTGTTTTAAAAGCTTCAAAACGTAAGGTAATTTCATTAAGCCTGATCAATAAGATTGTTTTAAAGGTATCGACTATTACAATATTCCTCTAATATCATTTTTTTAAAATTGCTTTTGAAACAGCGTATAAAACAATGTTTGATTATTCTAAGCCGAATTGGGCAAATCATTATGCCATTCCTCTGAATAGTGTTACAAAGCCAACTAGAAAAATCTAAAACGTGTCAAAGTGTTTAAAGTATTATTTTAAGCGTAAGATGATGTTACGTAATTTCAGAAATAAAAATTAATTTTTAGGTGTAAAATTAAGAAATATTAATAAAAAATTGTTTAAGCTGTATTTACATTTAAACACATTTTCTTAGTACGATGCATGACTAAACTCTATTTTTATTATCAGTTGTTAATAAATAACCTCGTCAAAAGCGATAAAAGAATTTTATACATTATTTCTAAATTCTTTCAATTGTGTAAAAGGGCAATTCCCTTATCCTGTTATTTATTATAGTAAATAAATCAAAATGTGCTGCTACAGCTATAAAAGCGCATGTTACTGTAACTTGATACTGTTACAAGGGTCAGTTATAACTTTCTAAATGATTTAACAATTTTCGTTTGTATGCAACCATAGGCGGCTCGTTGTACATAATTAAAAAAAGGACATTTTGTATTCGTATTATGTACTTTTAATTTTACGCTTATTGCAGTGTCTGTAAGGTCTACTTTCATCACTTAAAAAGAATGTCATATTTTATGAAACACCCTGCATTTTTTAAATCCTATTTTTATTATTATCTACTTCTTAAATTATTTTTCTGTCACATATTTAAGACTCCGATAAAGGAACAAATTTGATCCCTAAACGTCAGTTGACAAATCAAAAAATTTTTAATTTTTTCTGATCCTAATTAAGTATTTATATATACCCGAATTCTGGATTATTTATTTTCCAGTAAAATAAAAATAATATAAACAAGAAAGGTAGAAAATATTTTGTATGCTCAATAACTTATGTGTATATATATATATATATATATATATATTGTATATCTTACCATTGTTTTGCAATATCATTCTGCGTCCAATTACTTTGCCCTGCCATATATGGACGCACAAACGTTTTTATGTTTGCTTAAGTTTTTATAATAGTGCCAATATTCAAAAAAATACTGTCGATTGCGTAGAACAAATAAATTAACGTCCACTAACTTTGAAAGTATTACATTAGATATAGTGGTTACAAGAGTCCTTGAAAGTTTTGGGCGTGGACGCACGAAGGTTGTGAAAAGCGCAATAAATATACAAACATAGTTCCTTTACCTTAATGCATGTAGCGCAATTATCGTTTCATGTATATTGTTAGTTGTATATTAAGTTACCGGTAGTTCAATAATTCCGCCTCCAGAAATGTGGTAACGCATCTTGTGAGGGCTTCAAAACATATGCGTATTGTTATTTAGGTCGTGTGTCGATATAGAGTTTGATGCATGTTGTAAGTATATGTATCCCTTTAGTAGCAATTAAAAATTTGAAATGTGCAGTAGAGAAAAGCAGATGGTGCAGCTGGCTAATGCTAATATTGAAAGTTTAAGAAATGCTAAGTTGCAGATAAATGATTAAATACGTATTTTTTGAATTATCGTTTTTACAAACTATATTGATTTAATTTTTGCATTAAAATGTGTAGCGTTGTAAGTTTTATATACCTTACAAATAAGTAGTAACAATAAAAATCGTTTAACGTTGAACGTAACTATATGAAAAATTGCCGTTGCTTGCCAAATTTTTAAATCTTCCTTCCAATGGTATTGTTATATTCGTATTAATATTATTATTAATTGTATGGTAGTATATTAGGTATATTATTATAATGTTTGTTTAATTAGACAAACATTAAATTTAATGTACTTACTTCTTCTACGAAATGGACTTGACAATTCAGTAGAAACTTAGTAGTTCGTCATGTTCTATTATTCATTGCCTCAGGTTTAATAAAAAGTTATTAAATATTTTAAAACTAATACAAAGTATGATACAAGTTTTAATACATGTAAATAAGTTCACTAATACTACATATGGCCATTACACACTGTTGGTGAAGTGATTGAAGTTACGATATATTGTATTTTTAAGTCTGATGTAGAAATGAAATTTTTATTTTTATTTTTATGTTTATATACCGTGATTCATATTCTTGAGAAAAATTTTAAGAGCGTGCTTCTGACAGAAATAAGAAGAAAAGTTCAAATCAGTATGTACTGGAAATGGGTAGTTTTGAAGTCACGAGATATTCAACAGGAAATTAGGTTTTTCTACAAAAAAAAATAACTTAAAATGAAGATAACTCATAGTAACTGTTCGAAGTGACGACCGCCAACTGTCACATAGGCTTCTAAGCTCCGGCGTATTGATTGACCCACACGTTTAAAAATTCCGGGATAGTTGCGGATTATTTCACAAGATGCGACTATGAGACTATCTCTTAATTCGTCAATATTGTCAATTAGCATTGAGTAAACTAAAGATATTAGGTAACCCCGTAGAATTGTATTTAAATCTGGCAACCTAAAGGGGCAGGGTTGTGGACCTGATCGACCTATCCATAGATTCCGATACATGCATCCAAATACTGACGAGTTATTAAACTAAAATATGCTGGAGCACTATCATGCAAAAAGTGCATTTGAGTCCGCAAATTCAGCGGGATATCTTCCAAAATTGTAGCAACTATTTTTCGAGAAATTAACGGTACGCTTCTCTATTGAGTCTGTTTGGTAAGAATTATGGTCCAATCAAATGATCACCAATAATCCCAGCCCATAGGTTTAAGGAAAATTGATGCTGATGATTAGCTTCTGATATTGCATGTGGATTTTCATATGCCCAAACGTAAGTATTGAGATAATCTGTAAAGAAGATCTGTACTAAAAACAAAAAATTTACGGCTATTTTACCTTGCATCCACTGACAAAAAAAGACTTTTCGGGGGAAAGCATTTGGCGAAAGGTGCTGTACCTGATAGCGGTGGTATCGGTACAGTAGATATTTATGTAATAACCTCCAACCGGTGGCCTGCGTTGAGTTAAGTGTAAATGTAATTTGCCTTATACTGGCACCCGGAGATGCTTCAATTTCATGTTCTGTTTCCGGAATCGAAGCGGTGACAGGCGGTCCGGTATCAGAACTACGTTTTACTTAACTACCGCTTTCACTTAACTGTTGATGAAGCCGGGCAAATATCTTATGATTTGGAATCACACGGTGAGTATATTTCCCTGCATACAGATGTCTCGCTCTGTGTGAGTTTCCATTAGCAAGATCGTAAACAAAGTACGTATCACACATTTCAGCGTTTATGTAACCCATTTTTTTGTGAAATAACACTAATTACTTACTAATAAAAATAATTAATATTTATATTTGTATCTGACAGCATGTGTGATAGTTAACGATCGTCACTTCCTACAGTTACTATGACTTATTTTCGTTCTAAGTTGTTTTTGTAAAATATCTTAATTTCCTATTGAATACCCTGTAACTTCAAAACTACGCATTTCCACATACACGTTATTATTTACTTTTCTTCTTATTTCTGTGTCAGGAACACACTATTATAATTTTTCCGTCATACTATTAATCATAAGGCTATTTTTGTTTTGTAATTTGCCCATTTTGTAATTCATTAATCTTACTTTCCTAAAAGTGATGAATGTTGGAATTTGAAAAAATGTAGTATAATATGCTTAACTTTGATTACGTATAAATTGAGGTAACTGTGTTTTTTTTTAAATTAATTACTAAATCATTCCTGCTAATTGTTTAAAAACCAATTTAATTCAATTTAATGCAGTTATTTCATTTATAAACTTTATAGCTGCGTATGTACAGTGCCCAAAAACAAGAATGGACAAAGTTATAACCAATAATCTAAATTATCTGATAGTTGTATTCGCAAGTTATTCTAAAGATCCTTATCACTTTCAAGCGAAACCAGATCTCCTCCAGGATGCTGTCACAGTTAATTCCGCTTCATTTATGCTTTATTATATTATGGAGATTCTGTTTATCCATTTTTTTATTTGGTATCGTGTACATACGTATGTAAATTTTCTTCTTTTCTGATTAGCATCGAGATGTTGGTTGTTTGCGGGAAATTATAATTAGTGTTTCTTTTAAGAAATAATATTCATAAATATGAAATTTAAAAATTGCCCAGTGTTAAATTAATATGGAAAAAATTTCAAATGTCTATAGAATTTTGAAAAATGTAGTCAAAAGAAAATTATGTACGTGCGTTCTTGGTGTTATTGGTCGTAATCGTAATAAGTTTTTTCGGAACTATAACCCAGAATAAAACATTAGCATTAGGTTTGATTTGTGAAGTAGTAGTAGACTATCTTGGTAAATT
>JAHWXV010184930.1:0-12841 GCA_024586415.1 Phrixothrix hirtus
CGAGATAGAGCCATATAAGCCCATGTGTTAGAGAGAGATACCGTTGCACTGCGGGTTGCATAACAGAGGTGAGGAAGTGAGGTGCCAGAACTGGCCTATCCACACTACGCGGGAGGGTGGATTCTCAATTAACTTAAGATGTTTGCGTAGCAGATGATCGGGAAGAGTTGCACTATATGAGATCGTTGAAAATATGAAAAGGGCGCTGCTAGCTTTATTTGGGCAAACAGTTATCTTAGCCAAAAAGCTAAAAACAGCAAGACAGCATTGGAAGGATGTTAATGTTAAATTGCTAACAACAAATCGGAAAAGTTACTTTATAAACTGGGTTGTGATTGAGTCATGCTAGGTCAGGAGTCGTGATTACCTAAACGCCGAATAAAATTCTTCAAGAGGCCGCTTAACATTATTTGCTTACCTTAAAAATTCCTGAAATTAGAATATGAATCTTATGTTATAATAAATGTACATGTTAACAAATGGAAATCAAATAAAATACGATGTGCTTAACAATAACTATAATGAAATGAAAATATTGATGTCACAAGAAAAATTAATATGAGTTACGTTACATTTTGTTTAATATTTTAATGTTATAATTTTAGAAATAATTAATTGACCAAAATAAAAATTACGAAGGGGCCGCGCTTGCAAAGAATACTAAGTACAAATTAAAAGATTATAAATTCATGTTACATAAATAAGTATAAACAGTCAAATTGCTTTACGATTAAAAATTCAGTTAATACACTCAAAAAATACTAACTCTTGAGCTTCGGCCATTTTCAGCGATCACTTCAGTTAAATAACAAATAGTAAACTTACGTACACCTTAACTTGCATGAATTGGTTTTTCTATATAACGAAGAAAACCTTCCGTCTTAGGCAATTTACTTCATTTCAACTTTGGAACTCCAGCCTTAAGCAATGGTGGAAAGCGTGCTTCTACTGGTTTAAATTCTAAGATGGTATAAACGGGAAACCTTGATTTTCCAACTCTTTAGGTATATCAACTCTACAAAATAGAACACTACGCACAATAATGAAGCACAACGAACGAAAGTTTTGTTATTTTTTTACGTTTTTACTTCACCAACATGTTTACTACTCGATAGTTACTAAACAAATCCTCTTTATTATATTCTCAAACAAAGAAGCTAACCAACCAAAACGGAAACGGAAAACTGTTTATTTACGAAAAACTATCCAATCATAAAATTGCATTTCAAAGTAGCCAATCGTATTGGCTACCGGGTTGCGGTAGAAAATCACTTGTCATCAAATTTGCATAGCAACTAACGCTGATGCCATGCCTTGTACAAAGAATTACAGAATTGCATCATCTTCGTAAATTTTATAGAAACGTAATTTAGCTGACCAATTTAAAATACTATTTCTTACTTGAAATTATTCTCAAAAAAACTGAAATAAATAATTAACATAGGGTTTTATTATTTTAAAGGCAACAACAAAGATTTTATTTGTATATTAAAATTACTTAAAATGCTGTTAAAAATGGCAGAATTAAAAATAAGGTTTCTCATTGTAAACTAAACCAAGAATTGGTTTATTTTAAATTAAGATTTATAAATGATAATATTCATGATTACAGGTTACAAAGCATTACGGGGTGTATTCAAAAAGGTTGAAAACTATAATTTACCCAAACGTATATCAATTAACTTTCAAGTATTATACAGAGTAATCCAAGCATAAGAAAGCGTTTGACAATTGTAATTTTAAACTATTATAATTTATACACATGCAAAGTAAAATTTGTCACTGCTCCGTTCAAATTAAGCTCGTACTCCACTGACGGTAGAATAGTTTAAATAATGTCTTTATTAATTTCTTTTGAAATTTCATAGATTTCAATTGTACACTAAATTTATAAACTATTTTCCGCTTTTATCTGTATGCTTTTAAAATAGTTTAGTAAGGATTCCTTCTACTACAAAGTTAATAAATATATTGCGGACTATAAATTTCTTTAAAAATTTAGTTAATTATCTTCTTTATTATAGTACAGCTCAAATTAAAGCCTGTTATTTCAATTCTGCTTTTTCAAGTACGTTAACTTCAATTTAAGTAATGCGTAGTTGCTTGATAATTCCTTGGAAAACTTTGAGTTGGGCACGAAGGAATTTTGCAAACGTGATGTCACTCACAATATTGAGAAAGGTAAAAACATTATTACGAAAATGTAAACAAAGTTAGTTTCACATTAGGAAGTAAGGATGGAATTATTTTGTGCAAGCAGAAACAAAGGTTTGTACACTACTTTTGAAGTGATAGATTGTGCCTTGTCAGCTAATTCACTAAGTTGGGCCGATTAAATGGAATTTTTGGATATTATTTTGTGTACCGCTCAAAACTGTTATTCTACGAGTTTCCTTTCCGGTTCAGGTAGGACTACTTATAACATATAACGTGCGTCAATATCCTTGACAGGTAAGTGTAAAGGAGTTGGATGGCGCGTCCACTACTCTCGATATTGTCCCATATCTACAATATTTTCCTTCCTTTCATTCCATGTTGAGGACCGAAGTGGCCCTATACATGGGTTCGCAATTAGCACCACCCACTTAAAGGGAGCGGCAAGTGGCCTTGAATTGGTTTCGCATCATCTGACGCTCCATTTGTCTTACTTTGGAATTGTTTTTTGGATTAGGCCTGGCAATATCTTAGTCAGAATCTTTTCTATATGGCCTCTATCTTGTTTGGTATTTCCTCGTTTTCTTCCTTTGGGCTATTGGAGCTTAGATCACGCCTTCTCTTCTAGTTAGGTCGTTATCCCTTGGGTACTTCTTTGCGTTTAGATTCTTGGGATTTACTCGGTTGACTGGGTAAGTTCGGGAGCATACCGGGTGTTCCCCCTCACAGTTCACACATTTTGGTTGTGTTTCTGTCGACTTCTCGCATTCGTATGCCGGGTGTAGCACTGCACATAGCATGCACTTATATTGGGCGGTGGATCTATAGGACACATGACCGAATGCCTGACAGCGGTAGCACTACTCTGGTACGTTCGGCTTTCTTTTATCTTTTATGGTGACAATTATTTGCAGAATTTGTTCGACCTCCTTGATTTTTGACCCTTCCGAGGTGTTGTTGCTGATTACTAGTATCAGTGGTAAATCCTCCTTTCTTCTTTTTAATCTTATTATCTTATTGAATTGGAATTATTGTATTAGTAGATCTTTTTCCACTTGATCTAGGGGAATTGATGATGGTATTCCTCTGATTACTATTTTAGTCTGCCTCTCCTGCAGCTGAAAGTAGTGGCATGGTATATTTTTCTCTTTTAGTATTATTAGTAGCATTCCGAAATCTATTGTATCCTTAGTGAATATCCGCCTGCCATCCTTTGCATTTAGTGCTTTGAGGAAATTAATGTTATTATCTTCCGCAGCTTCTTTCGCCTCCAAACAGTTGTCTCTATTTGAGAGCACGATAGGCGGTGGACGTCTGCTATTTACTTGTTTGTCTTTTATTCCCATCCTCATTGTTGTGGGCTCGTTTAACCTTATGTGTTTGGGTACGTAGCTTGCATTTTCTGAAGAGTTGTGCGCTTCTGATTCTTCTTCTTGATTGACGCTTAACCCATTTAAATTTCTGGTATTCGCTCCTCCACTGTTAAGATGGGGGCTCTTCTATTTCTTCCTGTGTAGTCTTTGATTTGCCTTTCTTCCTTTTCTTTGTTTTCGTAACCATTGTCTGGAAAGTATCCTCATCAAGCTCTTCCCATGTTTCTTCTATGCTATTCCTTTCTCGGTCTTGTTTTTAGAGGACTTCCACTTCTTCTGTTAACCTGTTACGGCACATACACCTTTTTCTGTTATTTCCTGGTACTCCTTTACTTTTTTCTTAATTTTTAAGATTTTAGCGACGAGGTCTAACTTTTTTTTAACCTCCATATTATTTGTGTTTAATAATATTGGCGGCTTTAAAATTTGTTTTTTCTTGTTACGTCCGAAATTCCGATACAACCCTTGGTTGTTGTTTATATAAATTATTGATCCCGACCCTACCCACACGAACGTGAGGGGCCTAAGGTTCAATAATATAAACTTATAAAAACTAGTAATTAAGTGTTACAGACCTGTCTTCTAATACCCATCCGCTCACCTCGTACACGCTTTCACTTTTCACTAGACTAAGGATCTAACCTTACAATACGTTCGTGTTTCTTCTTTTCTCTCTCAAGAGCGACTTAGTCTATATCTACAAAGTTCGAATATTTATCGTTCATACTGATATTCCACTTTACTGTCTAACTAGGCTGGCTTTCATTCGCCCGCTTATTCGTCATACATGATAGGCTTGTCAAACTATTTACTAGCTCTATGCTCTTATAAAGACAAACGGAGGTGGCCCAACCTCGACGATGTACCGTTCCTTATATCGCCTTGAAGGTGCTTGCTTCGGTATTCGTATTTAGTGTGGGAGCTACATGAGGTGATCAGGCGCGAAGGACTAGGCCAAATATTTACCACACTCTCGTACTACATTAGTCTGTTAATCCCCTCTTTTTCCATGGTTTTTGAGTTTTTGTTGTGTGATTTATAGGCAGAATGTTATAATAGATACTTGCATAAAGCTGCAGTAGCGACAAATTCGCGATTATGAGAGGCGGCTATTTTCCCAAGGCTTGGAAAGCTGCGACAATAATTACTATTCCAAAGAAAGGAAAGGATACAAGATTTCCAAACAATCACAAACCTATTATCCTCCTGGGTCTCTGATAAAGACGATGGATAGCATCATTAATGAGGAGATGCAAAAGCTAACAGAGGGCAACAGCATAATCTGCCTACACCAACTAGGTTTCAGAAACGAGCTGGAGACCGTCCAAAAAGTCGCCATAATGAAATATTACATTAATAACGTCAAGAGGGGAAGCAGGAATATATACGTGATGTACCTCGATGTGGAAAAGCGTATGGTAAACTTGTGGACGAAGGCACTTATGCTCAAATTGAAAATCTTCCAATTTCCGTTGTACCTACAAAAAGTATCCACTTTCTTCCCGAAGAAAAAAAAATATAAGGCAGGAGTAGGCCAAAGTCTCTCATGAACAAGAAGTGCCAACGCGGGTCTCCCACAGGGGTCTCCGCTGTCGCCACTTCTTTACAACATCTACACAGCGAACGTATCAAGATTGACCAGAAAGGAAAGAACAAAGATGTTCCAGTATGCAGACGATACTATCATAATAGCGACATCAAGACATCCAAAGGAGGCGTTGAGAGACTTTAACCACAGTGTACGAGAGTTCCAGGATTTCTGTGACACATGGCGAATTAAAAATAATAAGTCTAAGGCATGAGCAGTAGCCATACGAGTGGGTGCATTTGCAAGAAGCATTAAATTGGAAGAGCACATAATATACCTGGGGGTGGTCCTTGACAAAATGCTAACAATTAAAAGCCACATCAAAAGGAAGAAAAAACGGAAGAAGTATCACCAAGAAAATTGTATGGTTTACTGGGAAAACACAGCAACCCGCCAATAAACGTCAAAAGAAAATTGACCGAGCTGATTCTGTTCCCAAGCGTGACCTATGGGGAGATTTGGAGCGGGTCCACAGACAATTACTAAAAGAAATTGTAACAGAGCAGAACAAAATTCTTAGAATTATATATGGGCTCCCCTACTACACCTGAAACAGAGACATCCGAAATAATCTAGAGGCCGTAGACGTTCTAAACAAAGCAATCCAAGGACGAGAGGTAATGTAAGGAAGACATACCAAATCAGGCAGATGGAAACAGATCTTAGTTAGTTTTTAACGAGGAGCGAAACCCAGCCGTCAAATTTTCACTCGCGCATCGAATCGCGAGTATGCAGTAGAAGTAACCTTTTATGCTAATATTAGAAAATAAGGAAAACCAACCAAGGAGGCGAGAAGAAGAACAATTATAATTAATGAACTAATAATACCAGGAAGGTAAACATTTTTATTGTACTAACAGTGATGGTGACCCAATTGTGTAGTGCATTCCTCAAACTTAATTTTTTGTACTTTACAAAGTAGTGAATTAAAAGGTTTAATTATTTACGCGCTACCGACTAGCTAAATTGATTGTTACATGCCAATATATTTCCCGAAGTGTTGCGATTATCGTAGTAACACCACGATTATGCTTCACGGCAAGCACGTTATTATTCCTAACGGTACTAGTACTGTTATGAAACGAAGTTTAATATCAAATTGTTGTAATTGGTTGATAGTTATCGCTAGTATACAACACACGATCTGTAAGCGTCTGAGTACAACTGGTCTCGAAAATTAGAGAACCTCCACCTTTCCTTTCTCGTTGTTTGACATTTCTCAACCTGTTTTAAGGCAATTATCGATCTTCTAACGTAATATACGATATAAATCATACAACCGATGCTGGTGATAATGTAATCTATTTTCAATTTATTATTCAGTCACAAGATGGTGACATCATGGGAGCCAATTTTATTTAATTGTTCAAACGGCATTAGAATTTTAAAAGAAACAATAACCAATTTATTGAGATATAATTTCCAATTAACAGACTTAAATTCAACAATCAATCATTCTAAAAAGTAAATACCGGGTGGTATAAAATTATTAACCCATGCTTTAAGGATGAAATTACTCAAGCCTGGACGCATCAAACAAAGAGTTTAGTTTTTATTGCGTTTTGAAAACTAAGAATCTTTTTGGATATGCCTATAGCAAAATGTTTCAAAATTTAATTACTACATTTATATAAAATTATTATATCGTCATAGGAGAGTTTACTTTGGGCGTATCTTTAATTTTACTTTTAGTTTGCCAACAACGTTTGTTGGTCGCGACAGTTAAATGATTTATTACCAATTATTTTGTTGATAGAGCGGTTATTTATTTAATTTGTGGTCAACAGCCAACTAACTTCGTTTTGCTGTAGCTCTGCCCTGCTGCTTAAATTACAGTTACAACGAATACAGTGATATACCTGTATTGTTAAAGTCAAGCTTTGTGAGTTTTCTCGAACAAATACGTCAGTTTAAAATTTATTTATTGAAACCGAAATAAAATTATATTATTAGCATGTCCTACATAATAAATTAAAAGAATAGAATAATAATAAAGAGCAATAAGGGTATGAATACGATTAATTAAATTAAATGATACTAAAAGTATTTGGTTTACGGCTTAGATGCTATCAGTACACAATTTACAGAAAATAAAATATTTGTTACTAAAAGGTTTATTCTAACCTAAAGAATTAAATAACGTTTTCTACAGATAAGTGTTAAGTTAAATTTCTACCTGGATGTTAAATAAAAGAATTTCTGAATGAATTAAATTTTTTGTTTTGCATCCCTCTCGAATTTGAGTTAATTTATTTGAATTGCAAACTAACCTTCTCTGTTCTCTGATGTGTGGGATTTCCACACTTTGCATATTTCACAGATCGTTTCGTGTTAAATTTAATTTATTGAATTTAGAGCAGACTTGACATCTGCTATGTTTGAAGGTGTAGCGAATTAATTGTAATTTGTTCCTTCTCTAAACCAATTCTTGACGATGACCTGATCACCAGGCCTTTAACTGAATTAACTTAATTACTCAATAATGGCACTGTAACTTTTCCACGTTTTATTGATTCTTTTTGATCAGGATAGACGAATATTTATAGTTGTTTGGTGTTTATATAACCTTTTTACAGTTTTCTTGTACTATACGGTAGCTTCGCTTTTGAATTTAAACCGATGAGTTTAAATTTGATTGTGGGTTAGGTGCTGCATGCGGCTCACACGTTAATTTACGGAAACCTAGTATTCAATATCAGCTTAGGGATATCTTCGGTAGACTTTTCTTACAAATTTTAAATATACTTTCGCTTGAGATAGTTTCGCTTTCCTTTGGACCTTTAAATTTCTTTAGAAAATCTACTGTTTCCTATCATTTCAGCAATCCAGCCTAAAGTGCTATTACAACAAGTTAATTTACTTTATTTGTGTCTAAGAATTTTTATATGTACAATTTTATTTATTCTTAGACATGCTAGTGCGAATTAATATTTTTATTTTAATGATAACATTAACAATAATAAAGATAATAAAACTTCAGTGTTGTATGTTATAAATTTATATGTATGCTCAATAATATTAAGCTTGTAGAAAAGCAAATTTCAAGTTTATTAGAAGAAGTCTAGTGTGTGATATCCTTTTCTGTATTATCAACTTTGCGTTACTAATGAATATATCTTCCGTAAATGCTTTGTTGTTTTGAAGTTTGCTTCAGCCGTAGTAATTTAATTATTCCACTATATTCAGTATAAGCTGGTAAAATTACGTTACAACAAATTATGCTTCTTTCTTAGAATTAGTTCTTCTCGAATGAATACATGTGTGATACTATTTTATTAAATTAGAACAAGATGACTAAATTAGGCTTAGTTGCCGTTTTTTATCAAAATTGCTAATTCCTCTTTTTTAATGAATTACCAGGTTAAGAATATTAACTTTATTTTTCTCCTAGTTTTGTTACGGCTAAAATTAGATTTATACTCTTTTCGTTTACTAATACAAATTATTACTTTAGTGAACCTAGTACACGTTGTTAAATTATTGGGCATATAAATTCAAATTCATGTTTTATGTTTAATCTAGCGCAGGTTGTATATACATAATTTATTTTCAGTCTCTGTGAAAATTCTTTTGCTTCAAATTCGTTTCATTATTAATTACCAATTAAGCTGTTTTAGAACATTCTATATTTTAAAACCTTATTCAAAAAATAGTATCGCGATTTAATGCATTCGAATTAAATCAAAAGTCCTTGGTGAAATTCGACAAATATTTCGTATCTGCAAGGTTTATAGTAACCTTTTACACGTTATCAGCTATAGCCACATGTGAAAAATGTTCGAAGCACAACTCGATTCTTTCTTTTTAGTAATCGCTCTGTGCATAAACGGTTGATTTTTCTTTGTACTCCTGTAATATCTAACCACCGGTATGTATTTCGTCGATCTTATAATTAACACAATTGATAATTGTTGTTTTGTATTTATTAGTTTAATGATGGGGACTACGATCCACCAGGTGTTGTTATTAAGATGCTGCAACCTTATAGATGCTGATTGCTAATTACTCCTAGCCTCAAAATAAGGTCGTACTCTTATGTTTTTTTTATTCCTTCACAGTCTGTCTCAATATTAATTTACTTTGCTTTTTCTATTTATTTTAAACATGATACAAACTTTACTTTGCAATCTTCCACTATCATAAAGTTACTGTTCATTTTTAATTAATTTAAGTTCCAGTTATTTGAGTAAATATACATGCATGTACTTGATCAATTCTAAAGAACAAAACCGTCGCAAATGAGCCATCAGTCAAATTCTTTTTAGGAAAGTTCCGTTTTATTACTTTCGCTCATAGTGAATTATGACCTAGTAACGCCTTGCTTCTCATTTAACATTAATTTGCTGCTTTTCATTCACTTTCCTCCAAGCAAGACGTAGTTACTATTCAGATTCATATATTACCGTTTGATATACGGGTACGCTTGATTAATTATTATATTTTGCGTTAGCTTTGATCCGCAAAAGGCAAATTCAGTAACTTTTACTTGATGTACGCGTCCTTTCGAGGACATAAATTAACTTTGTTATACTAACAATATTTAACCCTCTTGTTGATTTGTAATACTTTTTTTTATTTGTTGATTTCGCCAGTTTTGGTGGAATAAATACTGTTGTTAACTATCTTTTTTGAATTATTTTCGACGAACAGCATTACTTAAGCCCTTTTCAGCTAGGTGGAACTTCTGGCTGCTCGACCAATGGTACGGGTTGAGAAGATTTAGGGTGAAATAAGTACACCACAATCCTTGTCGTTCAAGAGTGTGCTGCCTCTGCCATTCTGCAAACGATTGTCGCCCATTCTTTTTCTTATACTTTGTTGGAAGCTGGCGTACGTTATGCTAACCCCTACCGCTCTCCGGCATCAAATCAACTAGCTGGCACAACCGAACCTTGCGACTCACAGTACACGTTCTACGTTGCAGTTTCTATATTAGCTATTAGCGCTTGGGCAGTGCAGTTAATTACCATTCTATTGTCGTTATTTTGTTTTTTAAAATGCTTTCCAATAGGTTCTTCAGGCCAAATCTGATTTATTGGTTTAATATCAATATTGCATTTCTTAATTATATTTGTATAATAGAGCAGAGGTGTATATCAGACTTCGAAATATAAACTTTATTAAAAAGCTTAATTAAGAAGCTTAATTGTTCGATTGCGAAAGTTTCAAAGAGCAAAGAATGCTGTTATGACTTTTATATTTTAAAATAAAAAACCGCCGAAAACACTTTATTTTGATATCCAGAAAATAAATTGAAAACTAAATTGAAAACTCTTACAGGCAATTTATGTATGAGCGAACTCGCTTAAATAAAACTTTGTACAGTTATTAATGACACTAGATAAACAAACTTTGAAAAATTATTTGGATTTGATTTATCCTTATTGACAATTCTTAGTAATACCCCAAGTTTATTTGACTTTGCCGAAAAAAATTAATCAATATAAATTATGCCCATAAACATTCATACAATTTTTCACAATAAATTTGCAGAAATACATTTTAAAACCGATTCTTTAGTACTCCCTATGAATAATAGAAGTTGATGAGTTTGTCACAAGTATGAAAATCAGACATAACTTGGCCGAAAACAGGGAAAGATTCGCAGGACATCGTTTATTATTTAACTAATTATTCGGTTGTTTCTCTTGGAAAACTCAGGTGCCCGGCAAATTAGACCATGTCCCCAAGTCATTAATATCTGAGATACTTTAATAAAGTTAAGTTACATTTAAACTTGCACATTTCGGAACAACATGACTAGTCCTTGGAAACAGTCGACCATAAAAAGAATATTCGATGGATATTATTGGCAAACTGGTATAATTTGAAATACAAAATATTTTGTAACCAAAGTATAAGGAGTAAAAAACGGACAATATGTCTTAGAACAATATAACTTGCATATATTTCTATAGTGATTTATTTGTGTTTTATTCAGTTAATTCTAGTATGTCCACGCAAATAACGATTAAAAGTGATAAATACCGATATAATTAGTTAATAAAAATGTTGATATTTTAAGCGTAGAACGTTTACTTGGATTATAAATATTATACAGCTATTATGCCTTTCGACTATGCTACAGTCAGAGATTTGGTCGCAGGTTAGCGATTTACTAACGAAGAGGTTTTATCACTTTTTTTGGCGTTATGACTGTGCACATTTTCTGAACGTACTTGTATATTATTTTGAATATGTAGATTATACTTATATTTTATTTAATATGGCTTTATGTCATCAGCATTTGTATTATGATTGAATTAAATTAACATTACGTTTTAGAATGATATATTTAATATGTTTGTTCAACGATCGTATATTTAAAAATTCTGCGTTACTTTCTATGATCTAAAATCTACTCATTCATATCTACAAACATTCTATTTAGCGCGGTTATAAAACAATATTTGCAGAATGTTAACTATGCTGTGAACATTCTTGCATTAAAAAGACAGTTTAATTATCGTGCAAATGCATGCTTCTAGGGATTTATATCAAGGTGAGTTAATTAATTTTTATATGGATGGGAATATCATTTAAGATCAATAACGTCCTTGTCTTAAATGCTGTTGTGGGGAATTTAAATTGTGCATTCTAAAACTGAATCGTCCTTGTTTTACAATAAACAACGACCTACCAGTTTCTTTGAATCGTCCGCAACAAACTGCTTAAAGCTGTCTTGGTGAAGGATATGCTGGAAGTTTACGTCGTTTTATAAAGTCAGAACGTCCTTACTTTGTGGAGACCTTCCTGTATGCCTCCTCGAAGTGTCGCTAGGCGGCCGGCCCCGAAGATTATGTATATATACATATATATCTATAAGTAGTCCTTACTAAAGCTAACAATAATAGCATTTACAGGTACGGGGTTTTGTTTAGTTTGGTCAGGCCTTTCAAACTATTATTAAAATTCTTCTAGAATTTCCTATTATTACAGCTTTCTGTAATTATTTATAGTAATCTACTTATAATTATTATTATTTACTTGTCACTTAAATTAGTTGCTAACTTTTATCCCTAGATGTCTCTATAGGTATTATCTGAAAAGGAATTGTTTAAATTATACATTCTTTATCTCTAATAAAATTATCAATTTTTAAGAATTCATTTATATGATAGTTTACAGCGAATTCAATCTATGTATCTATTTAATCATCTAATAAATAATTTTGAATACTTCTGTTTATTTATTAGATGTTTTAATCTTATTTTTTACCTATTTAATTATCCTAATAGTTAATGAAGTATTTATTTCTTAACCAGTCGATGGATTACTTTTATTAAATGTGGTTATTATTAGCGCCTTTCAATTTTCTTTGCGGAAATTTTGTAGACAGAGTTAATAATGCAATGATCTGAAGATTTGTCACCAGCGCGCGAAAAAAGGTGCATCACTTAAATTAAATTGTGTGACGTCATACCTTGTCTTATCTTGAACTCGATATTTGAAATTTACGAGAACATTATTATATCAATCAAACATTCAAATATGAAACATGAAAACAACAGCAACCCATTGAAAAGCAGTCGTTAATAGTTTGAATAGAGTGTCATTTAGGGGGCGAAATATATACATGCATATATATGCATTTTTTGCATATTTTGTAAATTTTATAATGAAATGCATATTTTTCACAAATTATTATTTTATGAGCATATTTTTATATTTTCGCCGTTAATGTGCAGTCCGAGACTGGTTTCAGGGATTTCCAATCTGAAGTTAT
>JAHWXV010184954.1:0-13244 GCA_024586415.1 Phrixothrix hirtus
CAAAAAAAGGCATATAAGTGCATATTTTAAAGGCAAACAAGGCATATATATGCGCATATTTTGGCTGCATTTAAATGCATATATTCCGCCCCCTTGTAATTAACAATACAGGTTTTCTAAAATTCCGGAAGTTATTCCTTAAGCCTTTAATGCTACTATGCCTATTAATTTCTTTGTGTGCATAACTTTATATTTTTATATAGAACAAGCTGTAACCTTGTTTACCATTGATAAGTGATTTTATGTGCCTTCCCGAAGTTTTTAAAATTTCTGACGTAAGATCTGTTACTGTGTAGTTTAAAATAATTTTACTGATGAAGTTTTATACTTCATTTTTAAGGCAACATTTGTAATAAAATGTCTAAGCAATAGTCCAGAAGTAAAATACGAGGTGTGTTCAAATAGGTTCTTATTTTAACCTATCTTTCTTTCCTAAGATTAGCTTTTATGTTACCTTAATGAATTATTGTTCAACTAAAATTATATGAACCGTTAATGTACATAGTACTTAATATTGCTTATTTTATTTGATGTTACCAAAATGCAGCAAGAGCTGAAACACCTAGTGAATAACTGGAATTATCTTAATTCTTCTTATTCGCCTTCTATTGATTCTAAGTCTCAAAAACGATTAATAATATAATATGATCACCTACTCTAATTAAAAGTATATCTTAACGCTTTAAATGAAATATACTGTACTTTAACATAATTAAATCGTTTTGTGGCAGCTCAAATTTTACATTATTGTTCATTGTTAAAACGGTCATTTTTATTTAATATTTCGTTTTGTTAGGACAATCATATTAAGGCCTTATAATACGATTTCACTTCAGAAACTATAGCTTTAGACTTTGTAATATTCACATTCACATTTTAATACATAAGTATATATGTATAATATAAGAATATACAAATTAGTCATTAAAAAATTTAGCAAATAAATAATACAAATAAATAAGACAAATGTAAATTTGGTAGTAATTAAATGTATGTTATTAACTGTAATTTTTCGTTTTAGCTAATTATATTTTCACGGCAATTACTTCATAATCGTATAAAATTGATGAGTCTTGGACTTTGTGACTACAATGCTGGAATGATATTTTGGATAAAATAACGTCTTACTTGGATAATTATTTCTCTAAATATCTCGAATACTTGGATTTTAAATATTGAAAATATTTACATAATGTATAATAATATATAGAAGAGGTACAAAATTTGTTAGAAACAGTCAATTTAGTATCTAGTTAAATGAATTATGTTTAACAAAATCACGTTTTAAACAATGGAAAGATTTGAAGCAAATAGTAATTAAGTTAATTTACATATGTCACCGTTAGGGTCATAATGCACTAACGAAATTATTTAAGAAACATGAACAAACTTATACATAAATAAACAGGATGACGTGTAATGAGCGTAACAAACATTGCCAACTTGTAGAAGTTAATTTAAACAAAATATATTGTACGCACTCAAGTCCCATTCACTTACAAGGGAACTAGACGAAGTGTCTTTGGGTAAAAATAAGGGACGCATATTTTTTATATCGACTATAAAATCAGTGTAAGGAGCGAAAATCATACTCAAAGTTTCTCGTTTTTCTATTTTTGCTAAATATCTCAAAAGCTAAAGCTTCTAGAATTGACACTACATCTATTTTCATAGGCGCTTTATCCTAATTGTTCAAATTTTTGAAATCCTAGCCAAAGGCGTAACGTCGGATTAAAATCGACATCAAAGTATTTATAGAAATTCTGCACATCAAAATAATAGTTAAGGTTTCAAAGTTTCTTGATTGTTATTTAGATTAGTGAAAGTAGTTCGAACTGGCCAGCCTACGAGTACGGTTATCTCGCTAACTAATCAAGTCGTTTAGGTTCTTTCTTGGGCTGCGCCTTAGGCCACTGTTACATGTAGCGATGGATCGAGACAGTACAAGAAACAACATCTCTGTACCTACAAGTCAAAGTCCAATATATGGAAATCATAGAAAACCCGTCAGCAATCGTGAAAGAAATCCTTCCGCTTTACACAGAGGACAGAAAATCCTAACGGGCGAAAAAGTCAAACAAGACTTGGAAAGAAAAGACCTACTGGTCATTTCAGTAAAAAGAATAAGAAGTGGCAGCGTTAGGCGACCGCTTCCACACAATTACGTCGAATTGCACAAGACACAGAAAGGCAAGAGTATATATAACTTGAAGGAAATCATGGCATTAAGCATCAGAGTAGAATCACCAAGAAAAGGCAGACGGTAAGTAGTGCTGTGCCGCCGCTGCCAGATATTCGGCCACACATAGAGGTGTTGCAAGGCGGCTCCCAGCTGTGTAAAGTGCGGAAGTGCCCACCACATACAGGACTGCCAAAAGGCACGCGACAACCCTGCATCATGAACAAATTGCGGGGGAAACCACACTGCCAACTTTCAGGGGTTCCCACGGTACCCAAGACTAAGACCGGAACCAACAACAGGAAGGCAAAAAAAGTGCAAAATGTGCAGCCGGTAAGAATTTCATATGATGATGCTCCTAGGGTCAAGACGACATCCGGCGCAGAGCAAAGAAGCCCTACAGAAATCGAAAAGCACGAAAATAATAATAATAATATATAATTTATTGAATAAACGTCAATTGGTGCATATTCAGTTATTAACAAATAACTGTTCTTCCATGAGTACCACGTGTATATAAAACAAGATAATATTTACAAATGGGTGCAGTTAATAAAGAACACCCTAATAAATAACGTATTATTTAATATGTATAGTTTGTGCACGTAATTGTTCATCCGTTAATATTTGCTTGTATTTCTTATTAAGTAGTGAATTTGTTGCTATCAGGATAATATAATCGATGTTATTGAGATAACTGGCGATCGAATATGTAAATGAATGTTTGAAAAAAACTAGTATTATGTGCCTTTCCTTTAACCTAGACAAGTTGTCCCGTGTGGCAAACATGATAATGGATATCACAAATCATGCCACCAGCATCGAGGAGGGCGTCATGACAATTCCTACAAGGATCTCGGACAACATTTCGTTATATAAGGAGGAACCATAAGAAGCCACGTCCCAAGAGGAGGGGCGATGCAGTATTTGAACTACAGTACACAACAGCCAAAGTCAAAAAGAGCACAATCAATGTAGTTCCGCCACAGCTGTCATCGAGTGCAAACGTGTTCGTTGGCAGTTGTTGTTACTTGTGCACCTTTGTGCTGTACCTTAGGCCCCTTCTACTTTTAGCGGTGGATCGGGTGCAGTACAAAAAAACTATTCCATTTATCATTGAAACTTAGCCATGGTATACCTGACAGAGTCCGTAGTGCTAGCAAAGCACGAACTCTAGGAGACCCTGGAGGCATACGTGCGACATAAAGAAGAGGCAGCGTGTTACCTTGCCAGATACATCGACTGCACCGAGCAGAGTCTAGAAAAGATGTTCTAGAAAAGGAACGTAGCGGCAGCCACCGATGCCAAAACCATTATCGAAGCGAACATGGAGTGCTGGTCAGAAGAAGATAGTGAAGGTAAATTCACTGAGGTCAAGCGACGACAAGCCAAGAGGAAGACGGCACCTAGCCCCGCCACTGCAGAGCCTGCACCTAAGGTGGAGGTCGAAAACAGATTCGACGCCATCTCCGAAGTGGCAGAAAACGTAGCGCCTACACCATCAACGGCAGGCAGCAAGAAGATGCCACCAATAGCCCTGTGGTCCAAGGACAAATAGCCCTAATTAGCGAAGGAGATGGTATGAAAGAACTTCAAATACACAAAGTCAAGCCGGAACACCAAGTGACTTCCGGAGCATAACGTGCTTCTCGACGACAGGGAGGAGCCTTATCACACTTACCTCCTCAACCAAGAAAAGTCACTCTGTGTAGTAATCTTAAGACTACCGGAGGCCTTTTCAGACGACGACATCAAAGAAGACCTCATGCACAGGAACCCCCCGTCCTAACAGTGAAAAGGATAAAGAAAGGAGCCGAAACAATCTCCACGCCCCTCAACTACATCAAGGTCACGAGGCCTGCAATGGGAAAGAACGTGTACAACTTATACAAACTGAAAATAACAGTGTAAAACCCCGGAAAGTGCGGAGTAGCACAATTCAATGCCACCGCTGCCAAAAATTCGGACACCCACAGACACGCTGCCGAGCCAAGCCAAAGTGTGTAAAGTGCGATGAAGGTCACAGCACTCACGAGTGCGCCAAAGTGCGGAAGACGACCGTGAAGTATGCCAATTGCGCGGAAGCGCACACCGCAAATTACAAAGGTTATAAGTTTTGCCCTAAAAGGGAAGCATCCGCACCAGCCTGAAGAATTAGGACTAACATATCATATGCCAGCTCAGCACGAGGTAGATCCACAGCGGAACAAGAAACCGCAAACCCGCCCCTCTTCAACATCGATGAAGAAAAAACCGTAAAGTGTATCACCATCGTAGCCGACTCCGTAAAAGACGCCACCACCTTCGAGGAAGGCGTTGCTAGGGTACTTGTACGGTTACCAGACATCCTGGAGGTGTTTGGTAAAACCGCAAACAAATTCAGCTTAACGACGCCGCCTAGGCGGTAACAGAAAGCAATTCTCAAGCAAACCTTCCTACGAAGGTAGGAATAACTTCCGGGAACTCGGAAGTCATTTAAAAAATGGTGAATGATCACAATCAATGGGGATTAGAGTGTGCATAGAGCTTCAGTTGAGTACACACGTGTTTATCGGTTGCTTCTATATACCCTTAGATACTGTAACTTGGGCCCCTTCAACTTGCTGCAGTCGGTTGGTTGCAGTATCAAACTCCGTAAGTAGTGCGGTAGTGCGTTAAATTATAACGTGTTTGACAGTACCAACCCATGATGTTACCTGTTACCTGATTAGAAATCCACCATAAACACCCTGCTGCTAATTGCGAAGTGCCAACTTTCGGCAGATGTTTTCAACAAACTAAATCTAAGTCCTGCAGTACTTCGTGGTATCCCGCAAGAACTACTAAACCACCTGAAAATAGACTTGGCAGCAGGTCTAGACCACGCATGGAAGTTGTTATAAGAGGGCAACAACGCAGCTATCGCACTGTACGAATGCACAGAACACGATGCCCGGAGGATTGTAGTAGACGCTCTCCACTACTCATCCTCGGAAGAAAACCAGGCCATCCAGGTAACTGCTATGGCCACTGAAGGCGACGGCTTCTCCTTTTAGAAGGGGAAAAAATAAATCTCCCAATCAAGCCAACCCGGGGCCAGCGGCCAAGGCAGCAATAACCACATCAAATAAGTTCAGGTCACTGGCCACAACTGAACCAAATCAAGAAGCAAATGGAACTCCAAAGAAGAAAGAACATGTCCCACCAATCATTTTAAGAAATTAATCTCTCTGGACAGAAGTATTCGAAGACCTCCACCATATGGGGATAAATATCTAAAAGGCGAAGAATTTGTCCAAAGGTATCCAAATTCACCTGGAAGCCCCAAGAGATCATTCACTGGTCGCCACCTACTTAAAAGAAAAAGAACTACCCTTCCACACGTTTCTTTTCAACAACGAAAAACTACTCCGGGTTGTCATTCGTGGCTTCGCGGTGGAGAGTGGTTGCGATATCATTAAAGTCAATCTAAAAAGACAAGGAATCCCCGTCCAAACCGTCCGAAGGATGAATAGAGGACCAGAGAACATGCCAAAGCCACTAAACTACCTAGAAGTCGAAAAATCTCAAGATGGCAAGGCATTTACGACGTGAAGACAGACTCTGTGTATGACAATCGAGTCGCCGCGCAGAGTGAAGACTGTCAATGAATGCCTGCGCTGCCAATTATTTGGCTATGCCCAGAAGCGATGCAACGTAGTGCTAAGATGCCTGAAGTGTGTGGGCGAGCACGACACAAGTTACTGCAAAAAGTCCAAAGAAGAACCAATAAGTTGTGCAAACCGCACCAAACAAAGAACCGCCAGGTCTGTCACACGCGCCGGCAGCAGCAAGACCAGTCACGCCCACCACCGCAGTTAGCTAAACTGCACCTTCGCAGGAAAATACCACCTCCACGAGCTTTGACACCGTGAAGATCCTCCATGCAGGACAAATAGTCCTGAAAGCCACCAAAACGTGCAACACGATCGCGAAAGGCATGGCGAAATTGGTTGGAAGTCTTTCTGAGTTAATTCGCATCTTCAAGAATTAAAGCGAAGATGCAGTTAATCACCTCCCAGGACGGGCTGTCGGTACGTGCACACGTACCCACGACAGAACAGCCTTTATATTACCACCCCCGTTGCCATCTCTACAGATCAAAGATATGCCTTCCCTTCCGCTCCAGATTCAACGCGGATAAAAATAATAGACTGCACAATTTTTAGTCAGTCGCAGTCCCAGTCGACAATCAGCTCCAAGTGCCCATCGACATCGTTGCCTCCGAAACGCCACGCTAATAGTGTGGGACTGTGAATACTCTAGAGTAAGTCCATTCCTGACTAACCCCTTTATACCCCGATTTCCTGATTGATAGACGTTTACGTGAACTAGACAATTTCAATAATTAATATATTCAAATAGACATTTCATTCATAGTTGTATTTAAATAGACATTCATTCATTTTATTAGGTTTAGTTTTCATTAAGTTGTTTTGAGTTAACGTTCCTTAAATATAATAAACACTTGTTAGTTAATTCTATTTTCGAACTTTGCAATTTGGACTAATTTACGCTAGCATCACTTCAGGAAGCCGCCCCCTGGAATTAGCTCCTGTTAGATAAGGTGCCACTCCCCGACGCTTTGATTCAGGCCATAGCCGGTTGAATTCCATAATCACACATCCCCAGGACCTAGAGAACGTCCGTCGACTCCGTTCTGGGAATTCAGTTAGTAAATAAAGTGTGCGTATTTATTTATTTAATTCCTTTACCCGGCACTGTATCTGCCCTGGATCCGAAGCCGCCATGCAGCTCCTTCACCAGGTACGTGACACGCTGTTAGTACTTAACAATTGCTCCTATGCCCTCAACTAACACTTATCTAACTACCTTTACGAGCACGGCTTCACCACCGTATGCAAGGTCGGGGAAGTGCGGTTCTCCACCGAAAAACTTAGTGTATGGGGTGTCGCAAACGCAAGTGTCCGACCATCGCGGACGCGATTTGTCGCGGAGGCATAGCACCCTCGTAACATCAATAAAAGTCCATTTGTCAAGTCAAGTTACAGTTACACACAATCAATGGGAGGTAGGAAAAGGTACTCCAAATCCATGGAAATCATTGCTATTGCTGATTGTTGTTTGTACAAGTGTGAAGATGGACATCGAAGTTTCGAATTTTACGCATTATATTTCATTATTTAATACCATATTGGAAATATAACGTCGCAAAGTTTCATCTTGTATCTATTACGGTTAAAATAACAATTTACTCTTTGCTTAAACATATTAAAAGAGTAACCCAACAATGTAATGCTTTGAATTACACAAAACTCTCGTAGTAAAACTTAAAACATAATTTGTATATTAGGGATCAAACATAAAATTTACTTCTAAATTTAACGCATCCATGTTTTCGGACGCGAAATGAGTATTTTTAAACAGCTATCGTAGCGTTCTACACTTGTAGCGATACATACTTAGTTTTCAATGCCAATGTCCCGTTACCAACTTTGTACATTTGAATTAAAACCATTATATCGGAATTTCCAGCATGGAGATCTTGGTTTATATATAGGGGGAGAAGTTGTCGTGGTAAAGTTTATGGTTAGTTACAATCATGTCTATGTAATGGCATACTTAGCATTCGAATAAATGTGTTACATTTCCTAATGGCAATTTTTATGCCAGTAAATTTAAGCAATACCTCATTTACGTCAGATTAAAAGAACACCTACAATAATCATAGATAGAAAAATCTGAGGTACTGGAATGTGACGGTTCCCACATAATCTGTGAAGCACAATCAGTAAAATACAGTGATGGCAGGTCAATGCTGCTCTTTTTTTGTATGCGAGGCCCAGTTACGTTTTGTGTCGAATTGTAGGCCCAAGTAATTGGCCTTCATTTTTATTTTTAAGGTTGACTTACCCACCGTGATTGTGTTTGATTTGGCCACCTTGTTTGTGATTTCAACAATCCCTTTCTTTTTTTGATTTAGCGAGATTCTCCGCTTCGCCGCGTATTGGTCGATGATTGGCATACATTTTTTCAGGCTGACTTTTGTGGCCACTATGTTCCTTGCTGCTACTACCAGAGGCGTATCGTCCGTGTATTGTAGGACTTCTGCATTCTCCACTTCAACTTGGGGATGTCTGCAATGAAGAGGTTGAATAATGTTGGAGAGATTGGTGACCCTTAGGGGAGACTTTCATGGCCTTTCTTTTGCTGGAGAGCATATTTCCGACTCTTATTCTGAAGCATCTGCGTTGTAGAAAAGAGAGGACAATCTTGGTTATTGAGGTAGGGAACTTCATTGATACCCTTTTGTAAATTAGGGCATGTCTCCACGCATTATAGTATGCTTTCTCCACGTTCATGTACGCGGCTACGATTCTGTATCTGATAGGGTTTTCCGGGGCAAGCATAGCCCCGAGATTAGCGGCTTGGAGGACTGTACTCAACTTAGCTCTGAATCCGAACTGGATACTGTGCAGTAGCAGGTTTGACTGTAGGAAGGCTTGCACTCTTTTATTTAGGATCTTGACCATGCAGTTTATCGGTCTTCTATTCCTCGGGATAGTCGGGTCCCTCCCTTTTTGGGAATAGTACCATCCTCCAGTGAATGGGATAGTGTTCCAATTGTAGAGCTGCATTCAAGATATTAGTTATTTCTTGTAGGGGTTGGTCGGTAAGAATATTTAGAGCTCTTGAAAGTATCCATCGGCCCCCGGGGCCTTTTTAGAGCCGATAGTTTTGATTAGTGTCTTAATTTCCCTATCTTTCTTGAGGATTTTTAGGGGTTTCCATAACTTAGGGCTTTCGTGATTGTCTGCTTCCTTGAGAGTGGCCGATCAATCCTGTGACTTCCTGTGTCATCCACTTTTCTTTGAAGCTCTATCACTCGGGCTTTGTCTTGCGTATGCCTTGTTCTATCCCACTTTTTTCTTGCGGCATTCTTCTCCTTTATTAATGCTGTATCCTCGGAGTTGAGACACTATCTGTTCTCCATAGAAGTTTTGCGTTATGTTTGATTTGTTTCCAGATTTTGGCTGATAGTGTAGTATTTTTCAGCTTATAGACTGCAGCTTCAATATCTGCTTCCGTAGCAAGTTAAGTAGTTAGCTCGTACTCGGACAAGTGGTAGGAGTAGCGCTGCCAGTTTGGTTAGAGAACTGGAGAAGATCTTGTAGGGCAGGGGCACCGCCGATTTTTAGGATCACTGAAAAATGATCGGAGAAGAGCGCGTGAACAGTCTGCGCCTCTGCCTGCTTGTTGACACCTTGCAAGATAAAGAAATCGATAACGTCACCCCTCTTTCCCTCGGAAATGTTGGTAGCATCCTGCGGCCCTATGACTATGGCGTAGGTATCGAGGATGGCCTTAGATAACTTTCGCCCATTGGCATTGGGAACTCTGCTGCCCCATAGTTCATGATTCACGTTGAAATATCCAGCGATAATGGCAGGTTTAACTCCAAGTAACTTCTCCAGTTCATCTTGGGTGATAGGGTGGGTTCCTGGGTGGATTGTATATAGCACATATAGTCATCGGTTTTGCCAATATTATCGCTTGAATGGTCCAGCATGCTTGAATGTGGCTCATCTGGCAGTTTGGCATGAGTTATTTGTTACTTATTAGGATAACAACCCCTCCGCCTGATCTGCCGATCATGTTTTTGCGGTAGACTGTATACACAGAGATTCTAAAGGGGTCGACGGCCTTCAGATGCGTTTCGGTAAGTAACGCAATCGAAATTTCGTGGGTTTTGAGGAAGGCCTCCAGCTGCAGGCGACACCTCTTGACATCGCTAGTGTTCCAGGTCATGTTGTAGAAGAAATTATGCTCCATTGGTAACTTTTAACAGAATATTTGGAAGCATGTCTACCAGTAGTTTTTCTAGTACTTCTTTTATTGTTGAGGATAGTACATCTGAACTATCCTCCGCAACCTGGGTGGAATTTTGTGTATTAAGTGTTGAGGCGTAAGATCTGCCTGGTTGGATCTCTGCTATTTGGGCTTTACTTGAGAACTCTTGGCGGGACTTAGCTTTTAGGTTTTCTGGATTTTTAGGACAGACGCGGTTACTCGCAAGATGGTCTCCAGCACAGTTAGTGCACTTTGCTGGGATGTATCTTAACTTGGTACACATATAGGACGGGTAGTCTCCTGTGCACTTTACGTAGAGGTACGCTGTTGAGCACCTGTATGCTACGGGCCCAAAAAGTTGGCAGCGGTAACACTGTGATTGCCTTGTGGGTCTGCGTTTTGGCTCAATTGTTATACGCAGGTTTATCACTTCTTTCAGATGGAAAATATCGTTTCCTTTGTCGGATTTAATGTTCTTAACCAATACCAATGGGAACCTTCTTTGCTTATTTTCCAATCTATGAATAGAATTGAAAGGCATTCCAATAGTTTTCAATGTCTTTCGTCGAGATTGTCTCAGGTATACCTCTTAGGCCAACTTTTAGTTTCTTATCTTGCGGTAATTAATAAGTATGGTAAGGTTCGTCCATCTTATCCATAATTCTCCTTAATTTAATAAAATCAGCAGGGCTACCTGTGAAAACTTTGATTCCCTCCTGGTGGTTGAGCGCTTTAGTAATTTCCACGTTATTATCTTGTGCCACTTCCATGATCAGTTTGTAATTGTTCGTATTTCGGATGATGATTAGAGGGGGTAACTTAGGCTTTATAGGAGTCTCCTGAGGAACTTGAGCCAATGGAGTGGTCTTTGGGGAAATGGTGAGTTCAGGGAATTCTTCCATTCTTTGATCGTTAGTATAATGTGTTATTGCAGCACTGGTTTGTTGGGGCGTATCTTGATCTTCGTTTACTATTCTTGCTTCGACTTTTTTCCTCTTCACGTTTCTATCATGGAAGAAATCATTGTTTCCTTTATCGTTGTCGAGCTTGGATAACTCGTCCATCAGCCTTTAGATGTTGTTTTCACATTTTAGTGTACAGGCCTTGACATCGCTGATCTTGTTCATTATCATCTCTCGCTCTATTTTATTCGATAAGTGGTTTTCCATCTTTGATAGAACTAGCTTTCGGGCTTTATGGCAGGTACGCAAACCAGAATAGGTATATAAAGGAAAAGGACTATGAATGAATCGCATGCAGATTAGGATTTTGAGTATAAAAAAAGTGTAATCGCATTTCGGAGAGGTGTTGCAAATGAGAATTTGAAGTTGTCACCAGTTAAAAACGTATACAGATGTCCTTGAATAAGGATTCTCCTTTTGGTGAAAGGCATCACCTTCGTTTGGCTGGGATTAATTATCACTGGCTGCAGGTCGGCCCAGTTGGTTACTGATTTAGAGCATCTTGGGAAACGTTCCTGACAATGGATTCAAAGTTCCTAGTGATATGCAGCATATCCCTGGACAAACATTCCTTTGGAATTAACTGCCCTTAATAGATCATTCCATAAAAGTGGTGATATAGCACTATCTTAAGGGCAACCTTTTGTGGCTGAGGCTGTTATTTTGCAGCGATTGAAAGCGCGGTCTTCTAGTATGCTTCTTATTCACGACAAAATGTTTGAAGGTATGTTATGATAAGAGGCAGCTAAGTATACAGAGTTGAAGGTAACGTTATCAAAAGTTCCTTCGATGTCTATGAAAAACTCCCAAACTTGCTCGTTTGTGAGCCAGAAGCTTTCTAATTCTGTCAACAGGATCGTATAGGGCTGTTCTACAAACTTTCCTGGTCGGTGGGCATGCTTTCATGGTGTAGAGGTGAGTTCTTCAGCGCCATACTGCGTATGTAATTCGCAATTATCTTTTATTTTCCTTTCACTAGGATGGATATCAAGCTTATTGGATGAAATTCATTGCTTTCTTCATAAGATAGCGACCTTGGATTGTCGCCAGGCATGTGGAATATAACCCAGTGCCGAATTGGTCCTGTAAAGTTTTAAGATGCAATGTTAATGGAACGAAAATTGCCCCACTATTTTAGCCGATGCTATTCCTGCAATTAAGCACATTTAGATGTGTTTGGGTTTAGAATTTGGAAGAATTTTGTACGGAATTCCTCTGATACTGCTATTATGCAGCTATTAATTTACTAAGCGTAATGGCATTTTAAAGCTGCAGTCTCTAACACAGAAGCAATTGTCGTCGCCACGTTTTGTCGAACTATTCCAATATTCGTTCTATAACAGCGGATACTTACAACAGAAACCTTTGTATTTTGAAAATCCTGTAGATTACTCCTTACAGACATACGAATCACAATGTGACACGTATAACCACACTGCACCTATTCTTGGTGTAAGAAAGCATTATGCTCACAGCAGTTTTACCATAACGACATTATTACGATACTTACTTAGGTTGTAAGGTACATTTTCAGACAAAATTATTTTAAACGAATATTTATTTTTTAAAAGTTAACAAAACATAATCATGGCTCAAAATATTCGTCATTATTATCAGGAAAGAGATCAATGCCACGGGCGTAGAACTCGGGGGGCAAGGAAGCAAAAACTGATCGGAGTTGATCAAGTTTGATAAAAGCTTTTCCAGCCAGAGAATGAGCAAGGGAGGCAAACAAGCGGTAATCGGATGGGGCACAACCGGAGATGTATGGAGGGTGGATAAGTTTCCCAGCCCAGCTAGTTAATTTTTTAGAGGGTTGAGTTTGAGATATGAGATCTGGATATATCCTGATGGAACACCACCACAGGAGACCGAATTTTTCGCTAGACTCTATCTAGTTGATCACAGTAGTATTTGGCGTTAATGGTTTGCCTATGTGAGACAGTCTCCCAGTGAATCACGCCACCACGCCACCACTAAATGCACAAAAGAACACGCCGTTGGCGCCAAATTGGTTTTGGGGTCGAAATTGATGACTGGCCAGATGTTGTCACGATTTGCTTAGATCTTGATTACTCGTCAGGTCGATATTCATATTTTCTGTATCAAAATATATCGATACAGATGATTAATATTCCACAAGATCAGTAAATCATGATTTATTTAATTAATTTAGTTTAAATTATGAATTAGTATATATATTAAAATGTATAACCCATAAAACAGTCCCTTAAAACAATTGTAATTAAATATTTTAGCATAGATAAAGAATG
>JAHWXV010184964.1:0-15754 GCA_024586415.1 Phrixothrix hirtus
TAAAATAATAATTTGTGAAAAATATGCATTTCATTATAAAATTTACAAAATATGCAAAAAATGCATATATATGCACTTTGCATATATTCCGCCCGCTACTCATGAGTAATGGCTGACAGCTTCTCCTTCGTTGTTTTCTTGATTTCATCTATGTTGTCAAATCTGAGTTCTTTCATGCTTCTCTTCATGCATGGGAATAAGAAAAAATCATACAGAGCTAGATCAAGTAAGTAAGGTGCTTGGGACAGCGGCCATTTTCTGGCCAAAAACTGGGTAATAGAGATGGCTGTGTGTGCAGGTACGTTGTCATGGTAGAAAAGCCAGTCCCCTGTCTGCCACAATTTGGGTCTTTTTTGACGAACACTGTTGCCCAATCTTCTTAAAACTTGCAAATAAAAAGTTTGATTAACGGTCTAGCCTGGTGGAACAAACTCTGAATAAACTAACCCTCTCACATCAAAAAACCAAAACACCATTGTCTTGATGTTTGATTTCACTAGACATTTGGACGGGGAGATCATGGATCTGCCATTGGCTTAACTGTTGCTTTGCTTTTGGGTCGTAACCATAGCACCATGACTCCTCACCCGTAGTAAACTTCGACAGGAAATCTGGACCAGTTTCGAGCTGTTCTTTCAAAGCACGACATGTTTCAACTCGACGTTCTTTTTGATGGTGTCAGAATCCGAGGCACAAATTTGGCAGCGATCCTTTTCATTACCAAATCATTAGTTAGAATTCGCTGAACCGAGCTGCAAGATATTCCATTTATCTCCGGAAATTACTCAATGATCTGTCATCGGTCTTTGAGTGCAAGTTCACGAATTTTCTCAGCATGTTCGTCTGTTCGGGTAGTTGATGGACTTCTAGAACGAAGTTTGTCATCAATCGACATGTCATCATTTTAAACCAAGAAAACCACTCATTCACTTGAGTTTCTCCCATAGCATCATCTTTGTAAGCTGTTTTCAACATTAAAACCGTTTCAGGGGCGTTTCTACCGAGCGAGAAGCAAAATTTCACAGCCATCCGTTGTTCATTTAAACTCGCCATCACAAAAACCGAAGAGATGACAAAACAGCACCAGCAAAAATATTACTACAGGCAAACAGAATAATCCAGGTCGACTATACGTGCGGCATTGAATTAGAAACGAGTTGCGCTATACACGGCCTAGTGGGAAAAACACATACTATGCAAGCCTCGCTCATAGCAACTCTATTCCGGTTTCTTTTGGATACCCCTCGCATATTAGAAAAGAAATTCCAACCCTGTTCTTTAAAAAATGCTTCCTTTAAAGTTCCGATTCAGTTCATCAAATAAAAAGTCTAAGTTAGAAACGTTGGACATGGTTTTGCTTTTGTGGAAACCAATTGGGGAATAATACTAGAAGCACTTCAATACATTTTCAACTCTCTAGACAAACAGTGCTTCTGGTTCTTCCTTCAGGTATGGTATATTGAAGGTCATACCTAAATACCTATTTGAAATATTTCTAGACACATGCCTTTTGGTGCTCTAATTGCGGAAATATCTTCCTTTAAAATACCGTCTATAAAATCATCTCAAAATTAGTTTACCACCGTTTTCAACAATATGCAGAATGCATAATAGACAGTTATCGAGCTAGTTTCAAAAATGTAAAATCAACAACAAATCAAATGGTGGCACTCTAATAAATGCTAAAGAAATAACTTGAGTATGCAACCGCCATACACAACATTTCCGTAGATCTCAAAGCACCATATGGTACTATAAACTAAAAAAACATATTCTACATATTAAATGACTTGGTGAAATTAAGACCTACAGAATCACCAAGCGCCCTCTACCGATATAGAATACCACACTCCCTCCAGATCCACACAATGTCGATCCCCACCGTGAAAAACAACGAGAGTTTCAAAGTCAACCTTGTGGTATCCATTTCGGCACGAAACTTCTTAGAAAAGGCTCCCGATAGCACCCCATGGTTCAACGGGAAGATGCCAACGGCCATTATGCCGAGGAAAAAACATCCTTTATTTGGCTTATAGTTTCTTTACTTTAGTGCCGGGCCTTCCGAAATAGAGGTTTCAAGGAATGTCTGTCCTACATCTAGGAAGTAAGTGAGGGGAGTTGCGACTAACAGCTACGAGTTTTATCTTAATTTCCTCGAGGAATTTCTCTGAAGCACATACGTACAGTGCATAGTTGAAATAGAAGGTGATATATCGAAAATATTCCTAATTATAAATCGGCTTCGTCCATGTGCTGCTAAGGAAATAGTAATCAAACATTCTGGTATCAACCAGTCAATTACAAGCTTATGCGATTATATAGTCCCAATTAGAATAAGAATGAATTAAAGAAAATATTATAGCACTAAAAAATGTAGCGGAATGGATAAATATAGTCCCCTCATCAGATACCTATTTGAAATCATAGAATGTTTCAAGAAAAACAAAAAACACACTATAGAAAAGGTCTAATAAGACCTGTACTGAAATGTGGCTTTGAAACGTAGGCGTTCATGAAAAAGGATGAAAGAATTCTCGGTGGTTTTGAAAGAAGTGTATCATGAAAAATGTATTTAAATACTTAACTTTGAATCATACAAATTCTTGTAAAAGCAAATACACTAACAATACATATTCTTCAGAGACAAGTCTATTAGATGGGCCTAGTAGAAAATAGAAAAATTAAGTTCAAAATGCAATAATTGGATAGTGTAAAAAATTATTTCGAAAATGGTGTAGGATATTTGTCGACGGAGATATATAGAAATAAGTTCTTACGCGGATTAAAGCTTTCAGGGCTGTAACATCAAACTAATGATGATAGTGTACGTTTGCTAATAGAAGGTGATTTTAAAATCCACCGACAAACTTTAACACAGTACAGTAGAGGCCTAATCGCGTCCATTAACAAGAAAATCCCATAAAGCAGAACACCTTTTGGAAAAAAATTGAAAATATCGACTTTTGAGAACTGCAGGAAATTGTGAACACAAAAAAATACGTCTAGATAAATTTTACGTGTCACAGAAGAATGAGATGTTATTTTAATATTAAATTACTTCGTGCGTACATTGACCTATTCCAATATTGGTCATTCATATCAATATCCTACAGTTTATTCGTTTGTACACAAAAATTTAACATATAATTTTAAATATGTTTAATTATCCTGAAAACCATATCTAGATTTTTATAAGTAACATAATTTTTAAAAATTCATAAAAAATAAAGAAACACTTTTTTACAAGAAGCGTTCAAAATGTTTTGCCATAAATTAAAATAACGGCTGTCATTTCAACATTTCAATATAAGTTAATCTATCCAGTATTTACAGAAACATGGCGTTCAACTTAAAGTTAAATGGAATTAGATCAATAAATACACAAAACTGAAAATTAATACACTTCGGTAACGAAAAATTGAAACTAGCAGCGATTGATAAGACATATAAAAGTATTTCAGGAAACGTCTGTAACCGAACACCCCCAATTTATGTATGTATATGTTGCATTTTAGAATGACTTACAACTGCGTCATGTGTTTTTAGTTTATTCTATAAAACCTCACGATCAGATTTTGTATTATTGCGCTACCACTGCCTGATTGCTCCAAATTTGTCGGTGAATTTTAAAATCATCCTGTATAAAAGAAACTAGCTTCGATAAAATACAGAGTTGTTTTGAAATAGTTGTTGAAACTAAAACAGCCAACTCTCCATATTAGAAGAGACATATTTTTAAGGTTATTAAATACCATTAAGCTCTTCTTGAAAAATTTTGCACATGAAAACATTTTAAGAACTGCTGGCATTTGTCACAATTAATTCGTTACAAACAGTCAAGAAAACAACAAATTAAAACAACATATTGAATTGCACTCTGTTTATTTACTAATAAATGGGTGTTTGATCTATACTGCCACAAATAAATTACCTAATTTTTACGTGCAAGTATTCTTAAAATGTTAAATTCAGGATTTGTTTTAAAATCATCAGACATGGTTTAATTTACAAACAAATAATGACGAGTGATAACATTTAAATTTAATACATTTGTTTCAAGATGGCTTTCACAAAAAAATTACGAATTAGGATTACCGTAAAGCACTTAGGTAAGTCCTTTTTAATTCTAAAAGGTTGTTTACTTGGTAAGAGAAAGTTCCTCTTTTTATTTTTCTTGTTAATATTTCCGAAATTGAGAAATAAATAATTTCAAATTATCTACGAATAGTTGAACAGCTGATAATTGTTTTCCAATTTTTTTCAAACTTTAACACAAGGTGCAAAAACGTATTCTAAAGGGATATTATGTGTTTTTATTTCTTTAATAAAACCTTTAGTTTAAAAATAATAAAAAGAAACCACAAGCTAATTGTATAAAATAAGCCGAATTTTCTCTTAATAACTAAGTTTTTACCGTTTTTTGATAATTTTTACTTCCACAAAAAGCATTGGAAAAGTGCAAAACCATGTAAATCTAATTTAATAAGTCAAAATGGAGTTTTTTAATCAATTTCAATTACACTGAATGTTTATCAATACACAGTGCAATGACCTGTAATATGAGTAAGACTGGAATAAATGTACAATAATGACAGTGCAAACTGGTATGAAGCTTGTGACAATACGTATTGCAAATCAGAAGTTCTCAAAAGGTTTTCCAAGGATTTTCTAAATTCGATTGTGCCCAAATTATAGCTGTTTAAACTTTTTTATTATTTTTTGTGAATGTATGGGGCATACTGAATAAGCAGTTAGAATATCTAAAAGTATTTCAAAGCAACCCTGTATAATGAGACTAAATAATTCATAGAAATTCAAGCAAAAAGATGTTTTCCTGTTTGAATTTGGCGCGCTACAAACTTGATTATTGTTATAACCTACAGTTGGGGTTTATGAATGTTTTATTTACAATTGGACGAGTTCAATCCACTCTATCAGGGAACAGTTTTTAATTATTGTTTGTCTATTGATAGCCAATAAATGAAACTGCTAAACCGATAAATGCGCTCATTTAGTTTGACCTTGTATGATATGATCTTGTTCATTACCGTGTTTTACAGTACTTTTTAGTTGTAATAAGCCCTGTTTAAATTGTAGATTAATTTTTGGAAAGTAAACGTTTAACTAAATTTTATAGAATAGGTTATTTAAGAAATTCGATTATTAGGTGAATGTTCATAAATTGTTAATTACCGCAACCTTAGAGAAATTTAAGGTTGACGCCAAATTTAAACAGACGACTGCATGTTTGGTTCAACCATAAACAGAAATGGATATTTGCAAAAATTTAATTACATTCACAAATTAAAATTTAAAATATTTTGATATAAAGGGAAATAATGTTAAATTTCAAAACACAAAATTAATCTTTATTGGACTGTAACAGAAGAAGCAAATTGAGAATTACCAAGGAAATTTCAATTCAAATTCTAAAAAGCATTTTAAAACAATTTCATCTTTCAAGGTAACCTTCAAACTCTATTTCTCATTAAAGTATAACGCTAAGTGTGTGTAAAACATGGTTTTATAAAAATGTTGAACACAATTAGCATTTAAATTATTTAAATTTCGAATAGACAACAGGAAATTTAATAATTTAATTTAGGACGTCCAAGAAAGTTTATAGTTACAGTTGAAGAACTTCAATTCCCAAAATTAGTTTATTGACTAATTAAACGTGTTATGAAAAATTAAGTGAAAGTTTTAATTTTAACTTTTATTAAAATATGTTAACAGCATAAACCAAATTAACTGAATATTTATTTAAAATTAAATTACGTTCAAAATAGGTGGTAAATGTTCTGAAAAATTTCTCTTTTAATCTTATAAACCACGAGATTAAACTTGTAGCACAAAATATTTATAGTTAATATTGTTTGTTTTTGTAGCGAAGGGTACGGAATGCGGAATTTCCCTTGGTCCTCTTGGACTAGAACTTAATTTTAATGTGCTAAACATCACATTGGCACGATACCTACGATTTTACTTCTTTATCCGATCGGGTTTGAACTCGCGTCCATTAGGTGTAGAGACAAACATGCTAACAACTACACCAGTCGGAGTCGGCTATAGTTGATAATTAAATTTATTTAATTTAATCGTACCAAAATACAAGATAATTATTTGTTTATTGTTATAGTAAAGATATAGTAATGTGATATGTGAAAGTTATAATCTCTAGAAGTTTCATTCAAATACGCCGCTAACACGCGTTTTCTTTTCTCGCAATTAGAGGCGCTGCTGCCGAGAAAGTTTTCCATGTTCTACGGTTAGCGAAATGAATCCTTTGATACAAGTACGGCGAATGTATCGAACACTTTTAGAAAGAATTCACTCATCAATAAAATCATCTATAAAACTGAAGGTGTAACGGTTATCTACGAATGTTGGAGCAAAATATGAAGGAAACGTACTCAGCAGGTGTGGAATTACAGATTCCTCAACGCACTGTTTGGAAAGTATTGCGTAAACGCGTGCAGTTGACTCGAACATTACGCCTTGCAGATATACCCACTTAAATGGAATTGGAAGGCTCTTTCTTCAACGTAACTGAAAATATCAGCCATCACAAGTTATTCAGCATAAGCGTAATGTTTTTATGTCATATCCTAAACACAATTGTACGGACCCAGTACTGTACCGAATTTTTCTCATGTGGATATGATATAAAACTAAAAAGGCGCGCAGCAGAATGACCTACCACCCCATCTTCATCTTACTGTACGTGGCTATCTAAATGCATGTACATTAAATTTGTCGCACAAGGTAAAATAATCAAGTTTTTTACAAGTGGTCACCAGGATCAACCGAGCTAATACCTTACGATTTCTACTACAAAGTCCTGATGAATTGTTTGTGCGAGCATGATTCGCACTATGGTTAAAGCTGAACCATTATCTAAAAAGCTGTCTCTGGACAAGAGCTGCTTAAGACTTCAAAAAATTGCATAATCTTCGCGCATAATCAGATTTATCCTAGAAAATAATTGATTTCATCAATTATATCGAACCACGTTATACTGAGTGTGCAGGAAATAAAACGCATTGCGTTAACAGTAAATATATTTCGGTATGTATGACAAACAACGCTTATAAATTGTATGGTTTTTCGAAATATTTGCAATTCAAATTTAGAGACTGTACTTGCAAGTTAATTTGGACGACTATAGTTGTTTAAGTATAGTGTTCGACTACTATAATATACATTACAGCGTTGATGACGCTTACCGATTACTAATAAGTGCTCGAAATTATTCAAAACAAATGTGAGTAAACTTTAACGACAAATTGAATTATTAAAAAATAATTTTAAACTATCTATAAAATGTTTATACGAGGGTTGCTCTCTTAATGTTGAGCATTATAGAGTAAAACACATTTTTGGTTTATAAGAAATTTATTATAACTTTTCAAAATATTCCTCATTACAGTCAATACACTTTTGCATACGTAAGAATCAATTTTCAACATTTTTTCCACATTTCTGAAGGTATGCTATTTAATTCGTTTTTAAAAGCAATGGCAGCTTTATCAGCCGAAGTAAAACGCTTTTCTCAATTCGTTCAACTGGGAATAAAAAAAAATCATTGGGTGCTAGGTCGGAACTATATGCCGGATGACTCAACAATTCATCATTTTCTCGCTCTAGCGGTAGTATGTGCACAAGCATTATCATGATGTAAGACGAGTGTTCGTCTCGCTCGCCTTTCACAGCCTGTTTGATGGACTTCGGGTAAACAAACAGCAGTATATCAATCTGAATTCGCAGTACAGAGATCGTCGAGTGCTACGATTGTAATGTGTTTAGTAATTCCAAAGAACGGGCAACAATTTTCTTATTCCGACTTCTTTCTTGTACAACCTTTGTTGGAGACGTTTCATTTTGGTACACTCAAACAGCTGACTGTTGCTTTTTTCGGGATCATATGAACATACTCAACTTCATCACCTGTCACAATGTTATATACTAGATTAGACGACCGACGGGAAAAGCCATTGAGTATGACTTTGCTTCAATTCAAGTCTGATAAATTGGGAGATATTCAACGAGCATAAAGCTTACTGTACATGTAGATGATTGCGCAGGATAATATTGATGACTTTCACACTAATGCCTAGGGTTTCTTGAATCGTCCGAATGGTAATATGACGGTTTTCCTCTATCATATTTGGCACAATCTTGATGTTTTCCTCAGTCACAGCAATTTTTGGGCGACCTTCACGACGTTCACTTTTTAGCCATTCACGACCAAAACGAAATTCACTGTACCAGGGTTTTACAGTATCTAATTGACATGACTCAATAACAAACATATTTTTCATCTCATCAAAATGCTTTTGCCAACTTAATACACGCTTAAAATTGTAGAAGATTACTGCTAGGAAATGCTCATTATTGAATTTCATGATTTTTTCACAAGCGTTATAATATGTTCACATTTTAATGACCAATTTTAGTATAAGTTACTTTTTCTATTAAAATTCGAATAATACAGGCAGCTTCATTTAGGTATTCTACAGAACTTATTACGTGTTCATAGAAATAATTATTTCTATAGTTATGATGTAATAAAAACAAACTCATTTACGATAAAACGTTACAATATATTTTTATTTTTATAATTAATTAATAAGCATTGTATTTATAAATACATAATTTTAAAAATAATGTGTGGAATTTCTATAGTAACAGCTGACTTCATTGATTTGAGAAAAATACAGTAAATGAACAGCATAAAGTAATCTGATGCAAAGTAAACATGCAACATATACTCGGATGTAGGTCATTATAGATTCGTATTTGTGTCCAATTTTTACGTGAAAATTTGCAAAAGGTTTTTACGAATCAGATTATATTCTTTTACAGCTGTGTTCACTACTTGTTCAAAAGCTCTTAATTCAATTAAGTTAGAATTAAATTAATTTAAAATTAATATGTTTTGACATGAACAACACAAGCTAAATCAAAAAGTCATGATTCACTTGCGTTTGTCAAGATATTAATAATAAGTTTGTTTTAGAATAAGGAACCTATTCATACTAATATACAATAGTTAGACAAGATCAAAAAACAATATGTTTAAACCCTGATACTTCCTGTGTAGAATAAAAAGTATGACATTTCTAAAATAAAGCAACATAACGAGATTCATAAGAACGACGACAAAAATTACAAGGCAATAATTTCAAAATACCTAAAGACGATTAGTCAACTTCAGAAAGGGTAGAAGAAATCCCTACTACATGAAAAGTTGATAAAAAGACATGAAGAGCTAAAAACAAGGCATGTTGCTGAATAATAGTTGAACTCTTAATTACTTCGAGTAATGTTAATTAAGTGACCGAAGTGTAAGTGTTAGTAATCGAGTGCCTCTAATTCAACAACGCCTAAGGTTACGTTTGACAATAAGGTGCAGTCCAATAAATGAAATGGTAACAAATACGTATTACGAAAGATCATAAAGAATTCCAAGTCACAAGTTGAATTAAGATCGCTGAAAGTGCGAATT
Organism: Phrixothrix hirtus; assembly: GCA_024586415.1. Taxonomy (NCBI): domain Eukaryota; kingdom Metazoa; phylum Arthropoda; class Insecta; order Coleoptera; family Phengodidae; genus Phrixothrix; species Phrixothrix hirtus. The sequence continues at coordinate 9,509 of JAHWXV010184964.1, forward strand.
TAATAAGTAAATTATCCGAGGAACTTTTAATTCTAAAGAAGAATTAAACAAACCGACAGTTAGCAAAGTAATTAAAATCTCAAATAATCTAAAATTTCCATCAAGTCCTTTTATTTTATAAACAATTTCAAACTAATTAGTAAAGTATTTGCGTGTGATTTCTTAGTTTGCGGGTAGTTTTATAAATTAAGCTTCTTAAATAGAAATTCTTTGTTTACAAATGTAAAATATTTAAACTTGACCTACCTTTAGGCAGTCAATAGTAAATAAATCCGAACATATTAGAATAAGTGTCAAATTTAAAGTAATACTAGTAATTTATTTTCTACAATTTATACCATTGAAATTTAATTCTGTTTATATGAATTATTTTATTTAAATATTTTACAATATAAACATTTAAACCAAGTTAGATTTTCTTTATGACATGCGACAAATTTAAAATTTTGAACTAGAGCTTCGTAAGCCCAAAAAAAACAAGTAAGTAGTTGTTCTTATTTGGGTGAAATTGATAAAGGTGCGCTCACGCCTAGTATAAATAAATTATTAATTTCATAACCCTGAACCAGGGCAAGTAACGAAAAAGCTGTTGCCAAATAATGCTTCTTATTTCCTGGACACTCTATATATACGTAACACTAAGATAATTAAGAACTATTATGAAATTAATTTGTTTATTTATGAAATAATATTGGCTTTCATTGTTCAGTAATTTTTTATTGTCAAGTTGATATGACTATTGCAATTGTTTCTTTTCAAAATATAGTTCTAATTGTTTCCAAATGCACAGCATCTTTATCATGTGATCGTGTATCACCACTCTGCAGGGAATTTTGTAAACCTCAGTTTTAAAATAATTAGCTTTTAAACGTCTAACGAGACCTAAAGCAGTATTCTTCGAACGTAAAATGAAGTTTTATTTTATATTTTGAATAGCCTGCGGAGGAGTTACCTTCCAACTGTGTGCGAATTTAACTCGCGATTTAGATTTCACCATGTGAAATCTTATTAAGTTAGAAGATTCTTTACTTTTGACTACTACTGGATTTGTGAAATGCCATATCTCTTCATTCGTCTGATAACTTGTACCAACTTTTTCAGTCAAGCTCCCCTTGTTAGCCATTTGAATCACCTGGTAACGTACTAATATAGGAATCTATGAAAACCAAAATTTAAAATCAAAACGGATTAAGGGGCTATAAAAAATTAACAGACATATATAAATAAACACGGTTTTGAGAGAATTTCGTGCTGTGTGAGCTATAACCATATCATGTTAAAACCACAATTCCCCCAATCCCTCTTCTTCAACAATCTTTTCAATTTTGGGCTGCAAAATATTATGCAACATAGACATATAACGTTCAAAATTGACGGTCACTGTCACAATTTCCTCATTAAAACAGTACAGGCCTATTACTCCAAATTATGGCACAGAACATCCCAGTTAGTTTAGTAGAATGAAGCAGTTTTTCACAAATCAGTCTAGGGTTATTTTCACTCCAGCAGCGAAAATTTTGCTTGTTAAAAGCTCTACTAAGATGAAAATGTGCCACGTCACTAGAGAAGAACGCATGTGCTGGAGGAATCTGTTCAAACATTTGCTCACAAAGATTTCTATAGTTGACGTAGTCCACTTCATTCAATTCCTAAGCCATCATTATTTTATAAGGATGAAATTTCAAACCTAACTTAAGAACCCTCCTTACACTGCGATCTGAAATTCCTAAAGCAACAGCGTGCTTCCTAGCAGAACGACCTGTGGCGATCGCTCAATTGTTGTTCAAACCAGCTGCACATTTTCCGGTGGCCTTATTTATCTGCGTCGTCCATGTGTTCCTTTTTTTAGCGAACTGCCGGTTTCTTCCAACCTTTTAGCCCATGAACGAATTGTGTTCGTATTAGGAACGACATTGTTGAACTGGCGGCGAAAAGATTTTTGCACTGCCATCTTTAGAGTGGTTGTTTTTAAAATACGCCCGCACAGCAAATCCTTAATGTTCTCCAGTCCAAACCATAATGAGGACTGAAATGAAATCCATAGCCTAATACAACGAGACCCGCCGCATCCGTGTACCTCAACAAATTACTTAATTCGTTTTGCCACACCCTGGATTAATAGTTGCTTAACAACAGACTTGATAATTCACTCTAGTATTAATTATGTAAGAACAAAATGAAATTGTGTGCGATTTAATTTGCGCGTAATTTATGCAATAAGTAGGACGTGCAATTTGCCGTCTGCGTTTCATAAATGTAGTAATTAGAATTAAGTTCATTACTGGAAGCATTTACTTAATTTTACCTATGTAAAAGTCCGTGGGCTACTTAATAATAATTGTGGCTTTGTGGTCCAAAATTTGAGCTTATAAATTCTCGGATTAGTTTAAAATATATTTTATGATAAACTTATAAGGTATAATTGTATAACTTGTTGCTTTTTTAAATATATTGAAGTTCATTGATGTACACCATTGTTTTATTTATCTGTATTAAACGACTTAATAATGTGCAAGTGCTATTTTAGTATTGTTATCATTAAGTTTCAGGAGGGAAATCGGCTGCATCTGGATGTATAATTGTTAAGCAATTATCAAACATAAGACCGAATTTTTAAGGTATTATTTGCAAAAGGTGGTTTGAATATCGAAAACTATTTACGGTGACAAATTAATTCGTAATACCCTTATTAACTTTTACCTATATTTCAGCAGGTGGTCAAACCAATTGTTAATTGACCCACCCCAACTTACAATTGTTGTTAGCCGTAAGCTGAATTACCTCAAGGTACATTCGTCAAAGGTTTACATAACTTAATACCTATTTGACAATATTAGACTATAAAAGGATTCACTTGTACGTGATTTTGTTTGCTAATTGCTATACACTTAGAATGTGCACTTTTAATGCACGTACATGAAATTTTTAACCTTTAGATATTACATTTTAAATACCGCACTTTGCAGAAGATAAGAAGCACACCACATTTGTAAGATAATTATTATCACCCACCTTCGGACTATAAAATGCACCCTTATTTTAAGTTTATTTTTTGTTCTTGAAAACGTCATTGTATTTCTGGTAAAAGATAATAACATAATAACTTAGGAATATTAGTTTTCAAAACAAAGTTTTGAATAACACAATGGCCGTCTTTGCTTCGCGTGAACATATGAATACGATGAATGCAATTTTGAACCGCTTTTTCCAATAAATTAGGTTTGCGTTCAAGTCACCAGTAATCCGTGATTTACATCAAGTAAACCACTGATGTCGTAACCCTAGAAAAAATAATCTAATGGAAATAGATCACAGGAATAAGGTGGCGAAGTTACTGCACCATGTCTTGTAATAATTTGATTGTTTCATGAGATGTGTGGCAAGTGATGTCATTATATTGAAATCACTTTCTATTTAAAGCATCTTCATCCAATTCCGGCTACAAAAAGTGAGTTAACATTGGTTAATATCGTTAACCGTCCACAGTAACAGCACTTTCTTCTTCACTTTGGAAAAAATAAAGACTGAGCCAAGACCATGACCACCCCAAAGGATTATGTGTGAATATAAAAGCTATTTTTCTATCATCTGTGAATTGGCTTCATGCTAATAACGGAAATTTTGTATAGTTACAAAGTCGTTCATCCAAAAATCTGCTGAAAATGATTTTTTCCCAGCATTAGCATCATTTTTGAATTTCTGTAAGGTCCAATCGGAAAAACTGACGAGGCACGCGATTATAACCACTCTTCAATTTTTGGTTCAACATCATTTTATACGGATTGGTAGCAATATTTTTACACAAAATTCACTATGTTATTATTGTTGAAAGACCCAATTGTTCAGAACGTTGGCTAACAGGTCAATTTCTATCTTTAAAGACACTAGCTCTTATAGCAACAATATCATTTCCATAACTTGTTGTCTTTGTCTAATTGGCACGCTTTTGTCTTGTAAAGTAGACTCATTTTCGAATTTTTCAAAAATTCGATGGATTATGACGAACATAATTTCAGGTAAGGCACGATTACTACTAATGAATAGAACTCTAATCTTCAAATTTTTATAATTTCTTTGCGTTCTTCAAACATTAAATGGTTCATGATGGAATGACAAACTTTAATTGACAGTGACAGAGGTTTACCATATTTCGAACATCAAGGCAGTCGATGATAAATATATCATTGCTATTGATACACTCATTACTTTTGAATAATAATAGCGAAAATCTGGATTGATAAAGCGAACTGTACAAGAATTTTTATAGACTTTTGGTTTCCAGATTATTGCCGACAAGCAACGCACTAACCACAAGATAATGACTTTACTCTAGCTATGAATTTTCAAGTTTTATTATTTTATGTAGTACTAGTGATGTCCGCGATTTCTTACCCGCTGCCACTGAGGCCTCTCATTACAATGTGAAGTACGACAGCAATGCATGCTCCGTACCTCACTCGCTTTTATCCAACCGCTGACCGAGCGCAATTTATTTTATTTGGACTGCATTATTCAGGAGTTTCTACTGTAATTCTGAAACAGATTAATACACCAAGGTGAAACAAGAACAAATTAGCACCACTATAAGGTCTACAAGTTTCGTCAGTATTGAACCGGAATTTTTTGATTTTAAATTGAGCAAACGATAAATAGGCAAAAGCTTTTAAACCCATATTTTGTGCTCAAGTGCAGTAAAAACAATACACTATTAAAAGGTAGTAATTTCACAAACACTGATAGACGCTCCAATTTTATTTATATGTGCGTTAAAGTGTAGATACTGTAGTTTTATGTTGTTCCAGAATATTTTTAAAACGCTATTGTTAAATTTTATTTCAATTTTATTACAAAATGTTATTTGTTCAAAGGAACATAAATATGAGCCTATCTATGTATATGTAATTTTTAGATAATTTTGTAATTGTTTTTAAATGCCATGTGTTCCAATGATATTTAATTCAAATTTTTTTGAGCACCCTCCTTGTATTAGATTTTAATTTCAGAAGTCTTAATTAAAACATTCAAATGGTTTTAAGTTTGTCAACTAAGCATCAGTCACTGTAAAGGAAAAATTTACTGCAGCAAGTAAAGTATTATATAAAATACGAAAAGTTGAAAATTACTCCTAAAAAAGGCGCAAATTTTGAAAAAACTGTAGAAAAGTATAAAATAAACAGTTTAAAAGGTTCTCACCTAAAATTTTTGTATAAGCTAACCAAATAGATAAAAATATTAAAGTTTGTACTTTCAATCAACGTATCGCAACACCCGCATACCACTATTTTTCCCTGTTGGGCTCATCAGTGCGGGGTCGCCGAACATGTTGATTGAAATACAAGCTCATTTTATACACATAACAAGTGTGGACATCATTCAATTTATACTGGTAGAGCCATATATAGGTTTCATTTAAATAGGTATAATAAATATATGAAATATGAAAAGTTGAAGTTTTCTCCTATAAAAGGCGCGAATTTTGAAAGATTCGGCACAAGTGAAAAGCCAAAAACTGTCATAAGAGTATAAATAAATAAACAGTTTAAACGGTTTCCAGCAAAAATGTTTGTATAATCTAACTTTTATAGGAGAAAGCTTCAACTTTTCATATTTCATATATGGATTACGCGTATTTAAAACCTACAGATGACTCTGCCACTTTAAATAAAGTATTCTAATTAGAATGGGGAAATAATACTTTGCATTTAGATAATTCAGTAATCCTTCAAAAAATTTAGTGAAGCTGGCACTGGCACTCTACAAATTTATTACAATCTTTTTAGCTGGATAGAAGTCTAGTTATGACGAGATTAATATTTTTCGCTAAACCATACCTTTACAGAACTAAGCTATCTTGAACTCTAAATCTTACAAAATTAACGTAAATTTGTATTTTGGTAATTCTAATGTAATTTGAGTGTGTTTATAACTTAAAAAGTTGCCAATGCCTAACTTTGTATGTGTGTATATGTGAGTACACTCTGTGGTGCCCAACGTTTTGTTTTAATATCTTTTTTGATATTTTATTCATAGAAATGTAACGCCTATCATAATTTCAAACTTTGATGTTGTATAACATCTTTAACTAATACGTTTCTGTTTAAATAATAAACAAGTTGAGAACATGAATTTTACAAGGTTGCAAACCGTATACAGTCTGTTCCTTAAAGACTTGCTAATATTTAAGGGGGTGATTCTTGGACCCATTTTAAGAAAAAAACTTCCTAAGAATGTATGTCCTAAACGTCT
>JAHWXV010184980.1:0-13652 GCA_024586415.1 Phrixothrix hirtus
ATATATATATATATATATATATATATATATATATATATATATATATATATATATATATTAAAACATACTTTCAAACAGCCGAAGTTGAATAGTCATAGCAGACGTGTTCGGTGAAAAATGGAATTATTGAAATTAAGCAACGTGGCAAAACTTGAAAGCAAACAATAGTTAAAATTTTAAAATTGGGAATACTAAGTTGTGTGTAATATTGAGGGTGCACATACCAAATTTGGATGTAAAGTAATTTCTGAACTCGAGAAGGGTTTGTGTTTATCCCCATAATATCTCTATTTGAGATTAAGTCATATTTCAACAGTAATCTTGATAATGATGCTTAAGAAGAAGAAGAAGTAGAGGACGAAGACGATGATTATGACAATAGTGACACAAAACTAGTCAATAGCATGTAATGATTTAAAGAACAAGTGTACTAGACTAATAAACAGAACAGTTTAGATGTATACAGCTATTTTATTTAACTATAATACATGTCATGTTTAAACTATGTATTTAAGTACAACAGATGTATCTTCCCAGGTAGATTTTGCAAATCCCATTCATTTTATGTAGATTCGCTTTCCTTTACGTTCAACACCTTTTCCACTTGGTAGACGTACGTGATCTACTATTGTTCGTGTTCGTAGAATCCGCCGAGAATGGGTCCATCTTGCATATCAACCCGTTGATAAGATACAGGATTCGTTACTTGGGTTTCCGCGATCTTAAATAGCTCGCTGGACTAATTGGGCATATAGCCCTTTTTAAAAATACTTATACTTACTGATTCTAACATCTCCGGCTTTGCAGCTATTTTTTGCGAATATTTTCAAATTGCTGTAGACATCGTCCAAGGTCGTTTTATGAGTTAGATTCGTAGGCTTTAGTACGATCGTACGATATTTGCAGTTATTATGGTCCTTCGTTATATCATCCAATATGTCTATTCATCAACAGTGTCCTTGAAGACTAAAAGCTTTCTACAAATCTTGTTTAAGAGTTCTAATAACATATTCGGCCATCGAAGCTTTCTACACGCTGTATGTGCAATAGTGATTTATGTTGTAGGTCTTCATTAAATTTGCAAAGTTTCTATTACAAAATTCATTTCCATTATTTGTTGGACGCTATCGCTTTGGTGACATCTTACCAGATTTTGATTGTAAAGCTTGTATCCATAAATACTTCAAAAAACAATGGATTACAATTTTCTCTAGAGTACTTCAAGAACTCGCCTAAATCTGTCTTCCATAGGTCATCGATACCTTTAACTATCGTACGTCTTTTTGGAAAGTCTCTTCTAGCAGGTTTATGCAACTCTTTCACAATTTGTTGCTTGAATACTATATCAGGTAATCCTTTATGTTTCACTATTATTCTTAACGATGTCGTAGTGTGGTTTAGTATATTGTTGTTGTCATGATGTTATGTTGTAGTTCACTTTCCAAATAATTTTCTGTAAACCGTTTGACGTAACCATCAATAGAATTTGCTAAATCTGCCTTAGTTACGTAATTGAGATTGTTAGAATTGATATATTCATAAATTTTAGCTATTTAAGATGGTCTGACGTCGTTATCGACGTTATTTTTGGCAATATTATAATAATTGTCGATTACTTCTTGGTTCGCTTTTATATCGTTCAGTAGTTTATTTGCAATTGCATCAACCTACGCTTTATTAGCAACCTCTATTGAAAGTGTTGGATCTGCAACTTCCGTCAGTTTGTTATTTTACAAGGCGAAGTGCCTTTTATCAGTTAGCTTGAAGCCAATACCCGGCTCTCCCTTAACACTCTTTACTTCGTAATGTTGCAGTCGGTAGCAACCAAACTTGCCGATACTCATCATGGTAATAAAGAGATATTTGAATAGTTAGCTTTTATTATCATTATAAATATGCAACAAATTCATTATTTTTAGGTATGTTCATGTAGCCGGTTTCCGCTAATTCCTCTAAGATTGATATCATCTGGTCATCATGTCCGGTATTTCCTCCCATTTTTTCTGCTCACAAAAGTTGTAATTCCTCCAATAATACGTGCACGTTGTCCCAATATCTATAATCGATTTCCCTATTATTGTATACTTCCCTGAACACTTGTCTTCCTACAATCCCGATCCCTGTCTTAGCAGTAAGTTTCTTTTTTGTTTCTTCTTCCTTTAGTCTTCATTTTTATACCGTGAATTCAATTATCAGCTTAATAATATGCAAGTACTTATAACTATTGCTAGATTTTACTTATTTAGTTGGTTCAAAGTGACGTCTATAAATGGACGTTCCGAATAAAATATTTCTAGAGTTATCTTTGTCTTCTCAAGTGATTACGGCTTCATTGGAACGTTTCGTAATTAACAGTTCGTATGGACCTGGATTACCTTGGAATGTTTGTCCCTCCATTCCTACATCTTTACCGACAATTTCAACTTCGTCTTTACCAAGCATCCATTTACTAATAATTTCATTCTAGAAAATTGCGTACGCTGCACCTGTTTTATTTTCAACAGCGCTTCTCATAAGTTTAAAATAGTATCTATAAAGCGGTACCTCTAGATTCATGAGCTGCTAAAGACCTCGATAATGGCGACGACAATTGCGATGTTGGGGGTGTGACAAAATCTAAATTTTGTTCCTTTTGTCCTATTTTATTTTCCGCAGATTTCAAATTTGTAGTTGTTTGAATGTTTTTAGCGATCTGTGGAAGCAGTTCTATGGAAGGTTTATAGTCGTCTTAAATTAATTTTTCCGCGAGCATGTTCTCCTGTTGTAAGATTCTATATTTACGCTTAATTGAATTTCACGCATTTATAAGTATACATTTTATTCGTTTATCTTTATCATTCATATTCAGCAATTCAATCCATCTTCTAGCAGTTTGTTGCTAATAACTGATCCTGTTTGCAGCTGGTCTGTTCACAACAGGCAACGGGTACATTAACAGGTCCGTTCACAACAGGCCCGCTCATAACAGGTCCGTTCATAACAGGTCTGATCACACCAGGTCCGTTCAGAACAGATCCATTCACAACAGATCCATCCACAACATGTCCGCGCAGAACGGGTCCGTCTATAACAGGTCTCCTAACAACAGGTCCGTTCACAACAGGTCTGTTCACAACAGGTCTGCACATAACAAGCAGCAGGTATTATAACTGCTTTGTTTAGGACTGGTGTCCATTAGTCGATCCTGACAACACACCTCCAAACTTCTAGCATATCAAATCATAAATGTTGCTTTCTCCCTGTCTCTCTCTTTCTAACCTGTGGACTTGTTTCTAACTAGTTCGCTTCAAACAAGCATGATATTTAGTTATAAAGCAGATTCCAGATATTTTTCAGGAATATGTCACTAGATACTTGGGAATTTGCGGTAATATATCACCAAATTTAGTTATGAAAGAAGATTCTTGGAAATTTTCGTAAGTCAGGCCTTAAATTTGGAGGGAGATTTGAAATGCACCTGATCGGCGAAATCAAGGAAAATTACAATCGTCGATAGAACAACGATGTTTGCAAGCTCGAATTATTGGTGTGTCTATGCAACTTTAACACTTTCGTAAAGGATCTCACGACTTTAATCCAGCTATTTCAGAATATCAAAGAAGTAATACGTCACGTGGTATATCTATCTAATGTAAAGAGCAGGTGGAAAGGCACATTTTATGTAAAATTATATATGCAAAATCACATACTATTGAAGAATGAATACGTCACGTGGTGTAACTGTCTAAAGCGAATGTGGTAAGGCACTTTTGATGTACAATTATGCATTTTTGAACATGAGCACCTTAATAGGAACTACTTTCCTAATTCACGGCGTAGTACCACAGGTTTGGTATAATTTTACATGTCAACTTCGTGAAAGTTTGTCCGTCTTAAGCTCGTAAGTGCAAATCATTCTAGGTAATAAAATTCAATCATACTTAAAGGTGTCGACTTAGCGAAATAGTTATGCAAGACATTGAGGATGTTATTCTTGTCGAACTGGAGGACTTTCAAGAACGAAACAGCAGTTGGGCGCTTTCCTCAAAATGGATCATCTTATGTTGAACTGTTATTTCAAATTAAAAAAGAGGCATGCTTGCGTTAATGTAAAAAATGGCGTATATTTTGTGCGGGCAGGTACTTCAGCGCTTTATCCCGCTGTACACCATCATCATCATATCCTGATCCGAAATACATCTTAAACCTAGAAGATATTACTTTCCCGATGCCTATAAAGCAAATTGGATAAGTATGTGAACTTGATGGTTATGCAAAGCGTATAAAAAACGCATGTGTGATGGTTTTGATGGTAAATTTAACAGACGTAATAAAGATTCTGTAGTTGTAGAATGCGTTCCAATTTAAATTAGACATCGCTAAATCTCCCTTACTAGTAAGCAATATTAATTTGAAAATTCGTTATATGTGAAAGTGCTAAGTTTATTGAATGTCAGTGTATCTAGATACATATGTTAAACTTGAAGGAACTCCCGGAAACGCTCGAACAATGGTGACAATTTTTGATACTGTAAAACTACATTCGTTTATTTTCATGCAGTAAAACTTGTTAAAGAAAATATACATTCGTTCGAAACTATTTAAACATGACCTAATTATCGCAATTAAAATCAGCGAAATCCTTTCGAAGGATTATACGCTTAGGCTTATCCTGTCATAAGTTACAATATACACTTTGTGAAGAAGGGACAAATTTTTCTAGGGTATTTATCCCCCAACAGCGAATCATCAGAGTACGCAATATTCCGTTTGCTATACAAACAACCTTGCAAGGATACTTTTAAGGATAATTTCGTACTTGTAACACCCGCTATTACTTATCTAAGTTATTGTCATATATATGCCCATAGCACGCTCCCGAATTCTGAAGGCATTTCTATTAGCGCTTTTAAGGCCTTTTACGCCAACCGCCTAATCTTTAAATGTTTACTAGAATATCACTTTATTCGTGCTTTTTTACTTTTTTCTTACCTATATGAAAGTATAGAGAAAGTCATGTTTTCGGTCAAAGTTTTCGATGTCTAGTTTTTAGTGGAATTACATGTTTTCAGGTTCCCTGGGTCAGAGAAACATGTTTTTAGAAATTGGTCTGTGCGTAAGCGTGTGCATGCGCGTGTGCGTGTGTGTGTACCTATATGGTCAATACATCTCGCAAACCAAATGTCGTAGAAACGCAAAAATTTAAATATGGTTATTACAGCCTTAGAACCTCCTAGTAGGAATATCGTTAAAATCGAATGACCGGAAGTGCTACTTTATTTTTGTAAGTTTTAGATTTTTTGCAATTTTGTCGAAAACGGCTCGGACAATATTTTTAAACTAGCCACGTTTCTTGCGCCTATAATTCTATATTACATGAAGTAATTGGCTTCTCTTAGAAAATTCGCTGAAGTGAGTTATTGAGAAAAATCTCCAGAGTTAAGCAAGATTTTTTCTGGCAAGTAACTTGGATGAGTGGCCGTTCCAATTGTCGTCCCCAAAATAAAAATAAATTAATATTTTAATGATTTATGTGCATTATTTGCATACTTAATTATTTTTTCTTTAAATCTATAATTATTTCTGCTTTAAATGAGCTTAAAATTTAATTATAACGCCCTTAGTACTATTTTAAAGGTAATTATAAATTGACGAATTATTTATGCTATTAAATTAATTTTAGTTTACAATTTAGGTGTATAAGAAAGTAACTAACGTCAATAAATTCAAATTACACTTAAAATGGGTAAGAGAAAGTCGTGTGCTGTCTCGCACCAGATTTTTTATTATTAAAAGTGCATTCAATGATGTGTCCTATTTTCATACGACAATAGTCAATGTGTATAGTATATATCTGTAGAATGCCGTGACATGTCCATTTCGCGAAAATATATTTTTAGAATATAGTTTATAGAAAAAGCTTATAGCCAATCTCGTAATATGTAATAATTATAACATTTATGTAATATAAAACAAGAAAATACAAAAGTAAGCTTTACATAAAGGAATGAAAATGGAACAGCCAATTTAGATTACAGAATGTCAAGTTAGCGAAAATATTTATCTTGCACATAAATGCACTTATAACATTTTCGAATTTGCTGCATTATGCTGACCACTATTTATAGATATCATCAAATTATAAAGGTTCGAAAAATTAAAACCCCTGCTATAAATCATATTTTTTTTTTCTATACTTTTGCACAAATAATATACATTATGCTTACATGTATTATATATCTATTAGATAACAAACCAAGCATCACAAATTTAAAATGTTATCAAATTTCTTACATAAATCGTGAATTCTATGCTCAAGATTCTTATTTCAGCTAATATTAAATTCGTCACACAAATCACACATTATTATCCTATGCTTTAGACGTCTTAGTTTCTCTAAAAATATATTTAACCGTACCTCCCGCTGCATCCTTACATCTACTAAATTGTATATCAGTATAGTTATATCTATTACTATTTTGACAACTTCAAATGAGGTAATTGTTAAAAAGTTGTAAAATCAAACTTTTATTATACTTTAATATAGTAAAGATTGCTAAATTTAACTGCTACAATTCGGCCTTTTCTAAAAGCTTCGAACAAATGTAATGAGCGACCTTCACAATAAAAACTGTTCACGTTCCTTTTATTGTAGCTAAATACCAGTTGCTATTAACAAAATTAGTAATAATACTATTATTGATGTAATTGTATAAATTCAATTCGCTCAATAATTTTATCTTGTAGTTATTAATATCTTTTATTGCGAACAAGTCGTTTGCATCACTTTCATCAAAACGAATGGACTAATGTCTAATTATCAGACTTTTTATTAAGTATCGTGTATCTAACTCACAATCACAGTTATAACTGATAACAAGATTACAGTTTATATATACATCAAGAATGAAATAACAATTATCAAGGTGTCCGCCTTCTTTCCCTCTTACAAATGCCAACTCACCTGACTTAAATAATTTATATTATATGTAAACTTCTCTATTTGGAGTAATTTGCAATTCTTCAATAGATAGTACCATCACATTATCACGCGTCGAAGATCCCCGCGCTTAACAGTTGGTTTTAGATGAAAGTAGATGCTACATCCAATTGATATGTATTTTTGTGAAGCGAATCGCATAGTCCAGGCGAATATCTTGAAGCGTTTATTGGATTTTCCTATGTAGCCAATTGATATCTATACCCCAAGTGCTTTTTGATAAGCTGCAATGGGGTCAATGTGCTATGTACTTGACTTCCTTTTTCTTAATCATTCGTGTCATATAAATTATTTTCACACACATGATTAGTTCGTCTGTAATGCTTCTAATTGCTACTTATAACCCTAACCCACTTCTAGTCTGATAAAAAATGTGAATGACAATATTTGCATACCAATTATGGATCTGACTCATTTTCTGTCTAGACTGACAAGAAAATGCTGCCGCATGCTGATGATGATCTAATCTCACTACATTTCGTGTCTAGACTGATAAGAAGTATGAAACTCAGCATTTGCATGCCAACTATAAATCTGACTAATTGCCTGTCTAGGCAATTGATAAGAAAATACTTCGGCATGCTAATTATAATATACTTTCACTACATTTCCTCTCTAGACTGATAAGAAATGATGACATCCCCTCTTGCATACCAATTATAGCTACTGTCTGATAAGAAATGAGGACATCAATAATTAATTGTCTCTGTCACAAAAAGATGCGAACATTATTCACGCTAAGTCTGATTTTTTCAATCCTGAACATGCACCGCTACGCCTCAAAATTGCCACACACGAATTGGCCGACTCCTCCCACTTCTCACAAAAGATGACTGACTCCTCCCACCTCTCACGAAAGATGGTTCACCCACATAATGGCCGCAGCCCACCGACAAAATGACCCACTACCTCCAACCCTCACGCAAAATGACCCACCCATGAAATGGCCAACTACTCCCACTCCCAAAATGGTCAACTCCGTCCAGAAAATGGCCCACCCGCAAAATGGCCAACGCACAATATGGCGGCCGCCCACAAGATAGTCGGCTACCCCCACTCCGCGAAACCAAATTTTGATATCAGCTCCATGGAAATAAATTCTGATTAGGTCACTTCCACTCTGGCACTTGTACAGTATAACTCCTAGCATTTCTTGCCGTAAAGGTAAAAGTCTCTTTGAACATTTGCTAGTCTTCATTCACACGTTGTTTTACGAATTCCGCTGATACTTCCGTATTTATCTTAAAAATGTGAAATGATATATTAATCATTTTACGCCGAAAAAGGATAAAACAATCCTCTAAAAAGCCGTCTAGAGTTTTATGGGTTATAATAATTATATTTCCGCAACTGATCCTACCCTCGAATGCGCTCGAGTAATCGTACCATTTAATTTGATTTGAACAAATTTTTATTCTCATTTACGTTATGCTTTGATAATGATTTACTTCTTACCGCCGCACCCCGAATCCTGTTTTTACACATACATTTACGTTTACTCGGAATTTGTTAAACTTGACCTGATATTTTTGTAACGAACATAGTGCCGCTTCTAGATGATTCAGTTTTCCTGCACTCAAACGTAATCGATTATTATTGTCATCAAGTTCATAACATTTTTTTACATCCATAATATTTTTTACTAATAGAATTTATTAAATTTCTAGTATACTTTGAAAATACGGTTATTTCTAATTGCATTTCTCTGTAACGCGATAACAAACGCCTACTTTTCAAATTAACTCTTTATATTTATTAACACTCGTTACTAATTTGATATATTTATTCGTAAAATTCTATAGCTCTGTTTAATCCTTATTAATACAGCAGCACTGGTTAAAATTATATCAGAAATTCGATTTACATTAATCCCCGTTTTTATTATCGGAACTGATGCCATATTTTATAAAAAAAAAATACAAACTATTTTCAATTAATAAACAACTACATATTGTAAGCAAGCAAATTTATTACTGTCTAACGTTTAGAAGCTGTGGTTAAAATCTTATATAAGAACGTGCATTAAGCGTTAACTTTATATGTTCTATTTAGATGCCGTTTCCTCTATTTGTGTGTGTTTGACATAAAATTTGTTAAAAACTAACATTACTTTTTGAAAAAATTGTTTTTACTTGAATCTCATAAACATGATTTCAGACTTGAAAGGGGTACCTTTTATACTAGAACTTTTAACAACTTAGTAATCAAATTGAAATGTCAATTGATGTTATGTAAGTTCTTCTTCTCATTTTTCATCTAACAAAAACAATTTTCTACATCAAAAATTATACATTTTATATAACTACATACGCCAAAAATTACAAAAATATTCTTTCCCTCAAGTTTAAATGACCTGCAATTATCATCATCTATTGTTCGAGAATGCAGCACATTAACTAACACTTATACACTGATTGTTGTTGTTTCTGTCTATTTAACTCTTCACGTATATGCATCAGATTCCGCTTTAATATTTCTTTGTTTCATTAATGTGAGGTTCGATGTGGATGTCGTACATTGAATTTGCCTTCTTTGCATCTTTGAGATACCGGCAAATTAAGGCCGCCTTTTTTTTGGAGTTTTTAATGTCTTTATTGAACTGTTTAACTTTCTAGTTCGTAAATGTTTCTAAAAACGATTAGGCAAAAAGTTTACAATGGTTTGTAGTTCTACAAGTATTTTTCGCCCAAAATGTGTAGTAATCGCCTTGACGTTTACAATTGCATACTTATAATTCGGCACTAAATTGGAAATCATGATTGGCTCTTTCTGAATATTCGATTTGTTACAACTTTGAAATGCAGCTTCTACGACGTTCTTAGTTAATTTTTGCCTGGTTTAATAAAAAACAACAAAACACAACTTAGCTCACCTTTATTTCTACTACTTCAGTTATATGGAAAAAATTTAAGCTATAGAATTTTTACCGATATGTAAGTTGCTCACAGGAATCGGACGTTGATATATATAAAATTATATTTTATATTTATTTTTTTATATTTGTTCGATTCTATTTTATGTAAAAAGTCGATTTCACTCATAAAATATTTACAGACATACCTACATATACCGATTTCAATCTTTCTGCAATTAACTAAATATAGGTGATACCGAGTTTGTGATTGAACAAACCTTTCTGTATTAAATTGTAATTACACATAGATTAGTAAGCAATAATGGAACCCTTCCATTTATATATGCGATCATGCCTCCTCGCAATATCGTGTCTAATTTCACCTACATTTAAATAAGTATACTTTTACATAACACATATTCGTATACTAAGATAATAACTGTATCGTTTGTTAACGCTTCCAATTTCTGTCCCTCTCTAGCTCTATGTATGTATATATCCTTATTCAAAGCATCTATACATTTCATATTATAGTTATTTCGTTTATCCTTTATACAAAATACGTATTAATAGAGTTCCATATACATCGTTTATAACTGTATGCTAAAAAATATGACTATTTTATCTTAAGGACAAGAGATTTCATATTTTCTTTTAAATAAATCCCCTCTTGTAATATCAACTTTATTATTTAGAAAAATAGCAACTTTAATTGTAGTTATATCACGCTATATGAATATATCTCCTATCTTCAAATGTTCTGGGTTTATATATTTATATTTACAGTCTATAGTTCATTTTAATCTTAATTATACTATACAAATAAGTATTTTATGAGAAACAGAATTTTTTATATCTAACATTTTAACCAATTAACGTGAAGATCTAAGATTTAATTCATGTGGCTGTTTATATTACGTAGCTTTTGAGATAGTGTACTCTATTTTCTCAAGTAAACGAATATTTTCATATGATTTTATGATAGTTATTTCTTCCGCCCCACTGTTAACAAGAAATGTTTACCCTTAGATGTTTCAAAAAAAAGTCGGTTTTTGAATATGTGAAACAAAAAGCTATAAGTATCATAAAAGAGATTTAAAATTTTAGCTTTTAATTATAAGTTTTATGGTGATAAAGCAAGTAATTTGCGTTTCTCTTCTAACATTTCTATAAATAAAATTATATTAACCTATAAAATTAATTTATTCTTATTGCATGCGCGTAAATGAATTCGTTTTCAAAAATAGTATTTCATATTTTAGTATATCTATTATTATTAACTTAATAATTATATATATATCCATAGGTTCTTTCTGTACCAAAAATTGATATCATATAAGTATACACATATTTCGAATAACGCACATTATCCTTCAAATTTTCTTCATGGTTAAATACTTATAAATTAATTTATGCCTTCCTGAAAGAACTTGTAGTTGGTTTTTAACACGATCTCAGGCTCCCTTATTTTCTTTAAACATGTGGTCGAGTATATTATACAGGGTCCCCCTAACAAGATTGTAGTTATCCTAAATATTCACTTTTCCGCAGAATTCAATCATCGTTTGAACAGTTAGCATGCTTTTTGTAGTAAACTGTAAACATTGGTGATCTCAATATTTTGGAAGTAACTTTTATATTAAAAATATCGCATGTGTGCGTTTCTTAATATTTTTTGCAGGTATAAAACGATTAATTGTATTAAATAATTTTTCAATATCGAATTATTAATTGTTATAAAATTTTTATATTCAACACTGCGTGACTTGTTCTGTAAAATTGAAATTTTTTTATATTTAAAATATTGCGTGTATCTTTCAATATTTATATGAGCGTGAAACGATTATTTGAATTTTATTATTTTTAAATATCGAAATTATAAAGTGTGTTATAAAATTTTTATATTAAATGCCTACGTGTCACTGTTCTTCAAACTTTAAATTTAAACCGGAACCAAATAAAGGTATCTATTACTACATTTATCAAAATAAAACTTCAGAAATTCTTATTCCGAAGCAGTTTTGTCACACCTTTTGTCACAACTTTTAGAATTCAATAATAAAAAAACAAAAATATCCTTTTAACTTAAAAAAATTAGAAGTAGGTAAATTCTTAAAGCGTCAAAATATCCATCCATCTATTTTCCATCATTAACCCATTCTCCATCTAACCATATCTTACTTACACACTTACATTTCATAAAAACTCGCTTTTGTCTAAATATTTGAAATAGCGCCACCTTATAATGCATGTCGGCGCTCTATTTTCTTTCTTCTTTCCAATTTTTGGAACCTTGATTAATATATATATATCTATATATTTTTAAATATCTACATCGAGTTGGGGCACAATTTTGTTATTCTAACTCTACCATTTTGCTAATATATATTTTTCTGAATACATTTCGGCTGTTTGTAAGAACAAAATGTTCTTACAAACAAGACATTCATTATTATTACTTATTGGTGGCCGTCTTTCATTTAGGCACAGCCTAATCGCAAACTACGGTTCCCTCGAACACGCTCTTTTAGCTATCATGGTTCCATCATTCTCGGCCTATCGTAAACCCCGATTATCGAATTCAGTCTCACCAAGACTCGAGAAACTCTATATAATAAGCCACACGCGGTCACTCACAAAAAGCTATTCAAACGCGACCCTAATCCTACTCGTAATTCATCTTTCTCAAACTGTTGGAAACTCCACTCTTGCATCTCGCTCTTGAAGCAAACTCAGGGGGGTGGAAATCTCTGGCCTTCATCTGTCCTGTTAGGTACCAGACCCTACCCCCGCTACAGCCCTTTGGCTACAAACTATCTAGAAGGGCAATTGCTATACTACTGAATTGCAATCCAATGATTGGTTTTAAAACAAAATTCTATTACGCAGAAGTAACAGAGAAGAGCACTACTAGCTCAGAAGGAACAAAGGTATTGTGCGAAAGGGGGGCAGAGACTTCAACTTTGTAAACAAAGAGTAAGAAAGGTATCGGAGCAATATTGCGTCATCTGATGAGGTGGACAATAAAGGTCTATGTAACGTTTGTTTCTAAAATTCATTTTATTAATGCAATATTTTTAGGGATACCTAAACCGGTACAAATTAGTCAACTTCAAATGGAAAAAATATATCCAATCAAATTTTAAGTCATCATCAGCTAAATATTTACGTTATAATTTATTTCATAGCTTTCTAGAGTTTATTGATTCGCATTCGTCCACAATTCCATCAAAATAATTTATTAAGTTTTCCTTCTAAATTTTTTTAATATTTGTCTCTTTATTTCCAATTTCACGCAAGTAAAATGTTTTATGTAAGAAAATATGGGATACTCTCCAAATAGCTATTATGATACGAATAATTTTTTTAAAAATGAAACTTTGATGTATAGTACTGATTAAATTGCCTTTATAGTTATTAACAAGGAATAACTTCAATATTAACAAGACACAAAATGAATATTAACACCATTCCAGTAGTTTCTGTAGATCAACTATGTATAGGTTGACATTAACAACTTTTCCTCAAAATCCTAAACAATGTAATTTAGTGAGTTCGCCGCGTTTACAAGTAAAACTTTGGGTACATCTAGTGCAATTGATTCTATAGAATCCAACTCATATTGCTAACAATCGGTTCCTTCTTATACAGTGGGTCTTTCTAATTGTGAAGCGTCAAGGTTACTGAAAAGGAAATTAGGGAATTATAAGAATTACCGCTACATAGAAATATGTGTTATAAACGTCATTGTCATTTCATAATTATTTATTAGCTTAGAGTAGTGTAAGATGGGGGGTTCAGGAACAGCCCCCCCCCCCC
>JAHWXV010185008.1:0-23565 GCA_024586415.1 Phrixothrix hirtus
TCGACGCCCTACATCTAACGTTTCGTTGGACCTCAGTAATTTATGTATCTTTTGTCCACATTTCGCGTAACACTCTGTGTGCAGGTTCAAAATAAAATATCACTTCACGTTGCCCTGAATAAAGTTCAATTCTAATGACCTGCGTCGTATTCTTCATTGCTGATTTCTCTGATTGAATGTCTGTATACTGCCGATGTGTTTCGAAGGAACGAGGTCGTTCAAGGAACTTGCTATCGCTGCCAAACGTTGTTTAGTACGGTTGTTCGGGACATGTATTGGTTAATCGGTAAAAATCTTGTTGGTCACTATTATCGATTTGGCTTGCATGAACAGCTCCAACGCGGTTTTGCACATTCCACACTTGCACACTTCTTAACGTTGTTTTGATCCATCCGGTATCCAAAATTGATTTTCTCATAACATTTTCCCAAATCCATCAACGTTCTTCTTATTCTAAAATAGTTAATATGCAGCAAAAAATAATACTGAAATACAACGAAGGTCCACCTTTATGCGGCTGGGGTTGAAAACGTTGTACACAGTATGCCAGGAAGAGAAATGGATTGCTAACGGAAATTGTTTGACAACATTGGAATTAATTGCGTTTGTTTAGCCGCTTCAATTACTCTATTGTCCAACTGTCGCTAATTTTGTCAACAACCTGCCATTATCTTTCGCTCTGAGTTATTAACGATATGTGAGAAGGAAAGCTTGCCAATTATGAAATCTGATCTTTGATAGGGGTTCCTAGTGCAAGACCATAAAACTGACGAAATATGTAGGATGTATAAGCTCATGATGCATGTGTAGTCAATCTGAATTGGTGTTTAAACTCAAGTATCATGGTAAAAAAGGAAGACAGCCAAACAAATCTTTGACTCTGTACCTTCATATAACAGAGCTAACCATTACACTAGGCTGGAAGATCATGAAGTGCATTTACTGTAGAAATGTGAAATAAATTTAGAATTTAATATTGAATTGGGTAAATAGCAGAAATCGTGAAAATTATTTCTGAATATATTCATTAAAGAATTTGCGCTCATTTGTCTATGTTTAAGGTAAGTGCACAGTGGATTCCAGAAATGTTCATATAGTTTAATAAACAACATCGGGTATCCGCGCATTGTAACTGTAGATGAAACTTTAATTTACGAGTATGTCTCCATGTTAAAACTTGATTTAATGCAGTGGATTCAATAGGATGAAAATACTCTGAGAAAGTTTAAGGGCCACAGTTGTTTTGAGATGCCGAAGGTAACCTGTTCATTGATTACATACTAAATGGTACAAACATGAACACTGTTTGTTATACTGAATTAATCATCAAAGTTTGATGAAAGGTTCTCGAGAAATGTAGAGGCAAACTTAGAAATGGAATTCTGTTTTTGCAATAAAACTTTTCAATTCATACGGATGATTATGATTATTGGAAAGTCTTACTTCTATTTTTTGTTCCAAAACTTGAAGAAAAGCTTGCATGGAGGACGATTTGCGCCCGTTAAAGAGATACTCATTAGTCGGACAAAACTTTTATTCTTTGAATTCTTCAAAATCTTTATATTGTCTAATTGAAAAATGTATTAACGTTCTCGTGTAATATGCCTAGGTCAATGCACCAAGATTCCCTTTTTGTATATAATTAATTTAGTAATTATTAGTATATTCTTGTTGCTTAAATAGGCATAGCCACATAAGTTGGTGAAAAGCTGTTTCTCTTTGAAATTACCGATGACCATTTTAAATAAATAGAGCGCGTTTTGCATCAAAATTCAGAGATCTTTCAACGTTTGTTCGGGAAGTATCTCGCCTAAGTACAGAAATCTAACAAAGTTCGTTTGAATGCTATATCGCCTGAGAATATAGAGATATTTCAATCTTCGTTTGGAAAGAATCTCACCTGAGAATACCGAGAGTACTTCCTGCGAACTTTCATTGCTAGTAATGTTTTAAACTTATTTAAGTTCGACTCTGTTGTACTGCTTCTATTTTACTTTATAGTACCCACCAATAAAATTTTCTACAATCCGTTGATCGTATAAAGTTGCCTTTTTGCGAGTGTAAAATGGGACGCGCTGGGCATTGTTGATGTAGAAAAGTAAGAACGGTTGCTGCATTCTAAATTAGAATGGGAAGATAAAAATTGTGACAATGTCGACGTAGCAAATAATGATAATGACAATTTCGACACTGGCATTGGCAAATTTCTGATCGGACATTGTGTGAAGACGGATAACCTTCTTAGGAAAAACCTTTTTTTTCTCACCCAATAAGGGCGAAATATTTGGTGTGCGTTATCAACAAAATTTGAAAAGCAGAAGTAGTACTTCAAACGACGAAAAAATTTTCCCAAAGGAAAATGCGACTAGGTAGATAAATAATTGGTTCGCAAAAGTTGCGCTCCGAGGTTCATTTATCGGTTGCAGTGCTCAATTTAGACTGATTCTTTTTGTTATATAATCTAGATCTTAGAATGAGTCGCCAAAAATAGTTGCCAGACCAAATACGGAAAGTTGACATTGTTTGATGGCTTTCGAGAGTTTTAGGATAAACTTTGTTTCATGATGTCTCCGACAACATATCGCAGCTAATTAGGTTTTTTGTTATTTTCTTTCAAATTTTGTGGACAACAAAGGGTTTTATATGGGTTTGTATAATTTCAAGATAGGTTTAGTGACGTGTAAATGTCAAAAAATGTATCTGTTTTTGGTTTTTTAATACTTAGCGCTCAGAATGTAACTTAAAGTTGAAAGCCGAAATATGCCTTTTTATCTAAAACTTTTCGTAATGGTAGCTAATATATTTTGATATGTATTTGATGTCTCTATGCACTGTCTTATGAGACGCGTCCTAAAGTTATGAAATATATTTTTAAAAAGATTTATTGATAATAATTGCACAAAGTGTTAATATTTTACAAAGTATTCTCCATAACCATCTACACATTTTTTCCAGCAACTTTTCTATGCCCGTACGCCAACTTGATAGCCTCGATGGGAACCTCGTTTAAAGATATTGTCACGACCGCTTGGATAGCCTCCATACTATTAAAACGGCGTCTTTTGAGTGTGGTGTTGACTCTCGGGAATAAAAAGAAGTAGGCCGGATATAGGAAGGGACTGTAGGGTGGCTAAGGCAGCGGCTGCGTTGCCACCTTGTACTTCACGAGGAGCTTACGGATGCGCAGAGACATTTGGCTGGACGCATTGTCGTAATGCAGAAGTCAAGTAGCGGAAATGCTCTTTCGCACGCAGATGAACTTTTTCTTTAACCTTTTCAGAACATCCACGTAATAGGCAGCATTAACGGTCGGTCTTTGAGGTGAAAACTTTTTGTGGACCACATTTTTGGTGCCGAAAAAGACAATCAACATTGTTTTCACTTTGGATTTGCTCATCCTCGCTTTTTTTCATTTCGTGGACGCCGAGATGTGACACTCGGTACTCTAGTGCTTTCTCTCGGGGTCATATTGAAATGACTATGTTTCATCACCGCTTAAATAATCACACGTTCGTTCAGTCCACTCGTGATTAACACTCGATTGGCCTTTTGCTCATCCGTCAACAGTTTTTGGACCAGTTAGGCGCATACCTTTCGCATGTTCAATTCCTCCGTAACGATGCGATGTACAACGATTTTCGGAATGTTCAGAGTGTCAGCTGAAAACCGAACACATTTTTATCGGTTTGGCTTGTTGATGGCCGTTCACAGTGAGGGTTATCGTCCACCTCTTCCTGACCCTCATTGAACTTCTTCACCCACCTTGTAACTTGCACATACGAAAGACCAGATTTCCCGCAGGCTTGCTTAAACAATTCACGAATTTCGGCATCTTTTTAGTCGAGTTTTGTGCAGAATTTGATCGCCTAACGTTGTTCTAAAGAGTCCACCGTCGTGCATCGTGACGTGGTCGCAAAACAGAGGTTCTCTAACTAAATCAGCTATCCTGACTCTATCGATACTCAGATCAGACTGACCTTGAGCGCGATGTGAAGCTGAGGTTTTCACCCATCTAACCAAACCAGTTAGGTGGCACTGTAACTAATAGGGGCGCGGAAAAAAATATATTTCATTACTTTTGGGGCACATCTTTTCTGATGGAAATTGAAATAAATTGACAAGGATTAAAAATTTTAATATTCTACAAACTTGAAGTATATTCTGTGATAGTTATCAAATTGAATTTTAATTTACAGACCACGATTAAGGCCTTGTCTGTAAAGCAGATCGATGGCCTGAAATGTGGCAGCGCGCGGGCATCGAACATTTTTGTATTCGTTTAACCATATTCCGAAACAACACTAATCTACTGTAAATTTTGAGATTAATTGGAACAGTTGTCAAATTAGGTATGCAAAGGAAATTTTTATATATTTAGTTATATACTTTTTAGGTTATGTATTTTAAAAAATGAATACAAAAAATATGTAAATTACCCAAAGAAATTTGTAATAGAATCAATTTTAGTTATAAATATGTGATAATTTCAGAGTCATACGCAGACATTTTTCTTGGGGGCGGGAGTGCCGAATTTTTAACAAACTGGACCACTTTAATTTCGTGCCAACGTTTCACCTACTCTTCTTCATCCTCTTCTTACACTTTTTTAAAATATTAGAAAGCTATACTAATAATTATTGATATATAATATATCTAAAATCAACCTAAAATGTCGGACCTCTACAAAATAGGGGTGGTTGTTAACGTACCTTGACTCCCCTTGCGTACAGGCCCAAATTTGAATGGATATTTGTATTTGTTTTGAAAACACTATATAAATAAATATAATTAAATAAATAAAGTTTCAATTTGAGAATGGCTATTTGTGGATAAACTAGGTGACAATTTTGTAAATTACAATTACATAAAAGAAAGTGCTTCAAGGAAATATTAAAAGCTTGTGATGTTATTATAATTTATATTTCATCATCTGTTATACATTCCAAAATAACATCTAGAAGGTCTTTTAAGTTTAAATTAGTATGAAACAATTTAAATTTTTTAATGTACTTTCATTACTATGTTTCAAAATGATTACTTTCTTCTGAATAATTTCTTAAATATTGTTATAAAATTTAAGATTTCAATGAATTACGAATTTAAGTCAATTAAATAACCAGTATCAAAAAATTTAAATACGCTGAATGGTATCATTGTCCTCTAATTTAAGCAGTTCCTTATTCCGGATTTAAAAACAGGTAAAATTTTAGCCTTTAATCATGACATTTTAATTTTTTTTCTATTTTACATATATCCTTATTAAAATTTTGTTTCGTTGTTTCCCATTTAATTATACAACAGTTCAGTAAACATTGTTAATTTGGAAAATAGTGGCTGGATGGAATATGCTTCAATTTGGACTGAATAAATATTTTATATTATATTAGAAATTAATTCGTTATGAATAGTAAATAACAATTTCATAGGCGTTACCTACATTTTTTTGAATAAATTCCTTATAATTAGGGTGTATGATAGGAAACATCAGTTGGCGTTGTTTTCCTTCTCCAAAGCTTTACAGTTCTCAAGGCGTATTCATAAAATATTTAAAATCTCAAAAATGACGATAACAAATACTGCTTTTCAAAATTTTAACTAATCACGTTACACACACTTTATTATAAAATGAAATTAATGTAAATTAAGTGTACATATGCAATGAAATGAAAAAGATATATTGGGTAAATTGGTAAAAAATATGTAGGGAACACAAAATGAATAATGTAAAAGTATGTAACCTAAAATACGGTTCAAAAAGATAACGTTAAAAATGTTTATTAAAGTTTTAAATTGTTCAATAAACACTAAATACTTAAAATCGGCATTTGATAAGATCATTTTACATGAGAGCATATTATGTCAACAAGATCAGAATAGGCATAATGTTGTTTAAAATTCACATTTTGAACAAAGACGCGTTCCTTGTCTCATCTATATTGGGTTAGACGTTCTTGAAATCCTTTGTTAGTTTGACCAATGTAGTTTGCTAATTTATTAGTATTAAAAATTCGACCCCAAATTTTGGTCGGATCGTGAGTGTCAGTAAACAATTTTTCTAAAGGGAACATAATGATGAAAGTAAGGGTATATCCATTTACTGGAAATATTTTTCTGATAATGCGGGATAATCAATTTGTAAATTTTGAAATTTTAGAGGTGCGATCTTTGAAACACTGTATAAAACTAGTTTGCAGTTTTCAAGATGTAAAAGGATATTTAGGGCAGGTGAGGCAAAAATATGCAATTTCAACTTTTGACGACTTTTTAGCAAATGGGAAATACCTATACAGGGTGTCCGCGATATAAAAAGCATTATTTAACGCACGTATACTCAAGCCCTTTGTGAACATAAATCTGCAGGAATTTTTAATCTAACGTAAAACCTTTTTTTGTAAATTTTCGCGCAAAAATCCATTATGGATACAGACCTGTAATAATTTAATTATGATTATGATAATTATAATATGTAATTATTTGCGCATTAATTATTACAAACTTATTTGATAAATAGCTTAAATTGACATGACTTTATTTACATTAATTTGTATGAACTTGGTTTATATTAAAAATAAATACGCAAAAATTTTCATGAAATTCATTTATCGTTTAGATTTTTAATCGTTTTGATAAAAGTTTATTTCTACGAAAGACACTGGAGTGCAAATATTAATAAAATGAAGAATTTATAAAAAAAATTTAACGTCATGTTAAACCATTAGTGCTTGGAACTATTATTTAAATGAAATTACTTCATATTTCTAGGATGAATTATCGGTTTCATCAAATAAACAGTCCATCACTGCTTTTTCAAAAATATATTCCCGTAGCGGAAATAAGCTGTTGCAAAAACGTAAGCAATAGGCATCCTTCTAGTGTTGCTAAAACGCAACATTGCGCATATAGTATCACCTTCATTTGATAATTAAATGAAAATTATGAGTGTGGATATAAATAAAATAATAACAAAGCAGTTAAAAAGAATGTAGAAAACGTTTTCTTTCATTTGCATCATCTAAATTGAATAAAACTTAAAAGTAATTTGACATACAGATAATACAATGAAGTGAATATACAAATGCAAAAATATAATGATTAAATTTTATTAAAAGTATTTAATAAAATTAAAAGTATTTAATACAATTTACGTAATTAATTTAACTGCTGTTTTGCGTATGATATTGCACGAAACATTTTACACAAATTTTCTTTGTTTGTGAGTGGCACACATAACATCTTGTTCTTTTTTCTTTATTGTTGATGAAATGACCTACGTTATCGATCTTCCTATTCAATTCCAATCATCTACTCGGCTTCGTAACTGGCCCTGGTCTTGAAGGAGGAATTCCGTATGAACAAAATAAATTTCTTGCTATGTCTCTTCTAAACTCTAACAAGTCGTATTCCGGCGTATTGGAGACGCATTTCCTCATTTTCCTGTATATTATCCGAGAACTAGCAATGAAAATATCTAGTCCCCATGTAAATAAAGGCCAATACAATCTCTTTGATCTATTGCTGGTTTTATAGTAACTAACGTTTTGGTCCATTCTGTCCGTTCCACCCATTTGTTCTTTATAACTTTTTATTAACAAAAGTTGTGACACATTAACATATTACCCTTCGGCCATTGAATACCTTCTAGCCTTTTTACTGGTTTTGCGGCAATACAATTGGACGCTATTGTCACTATAGAATTATCATTCCATCTACATAGTAAAATATCATTCTTGCTATCGTATTTAGTCACATAGTCCCGTCTAGTTGATTTTTTTAAATTTGGCAATGGACACTTTTCAACTCTATCAGCTCTGATTGTGCTAACACAACCAATGTTTCGATTTATAAGTATATATGTGTATATTCGGAAAATGCATTTTTAAAGGATAAATTCCTGTGCAACTAAATACTTCTTTGGAGATACGCACCGTGAAAGCCTTGAAAGGTGTCATGACAGGATTTGATGTTTAGCATCATTTAGCAATACTTTCATGTGATTTCAGTAGATTGAAGGGAGTCCCTTCCAAGAGTTGCTGTGAAGGGGAAGCCTTTGTAAATGAATGTGATTGTCTAAAATTAACAAAGTGGAGTTTGTTTTGATAGGATGTTTCAGGTATTGTGTAAACGTTGACCTGATTTCTATGTTATACCCAGTCAGTCCATCCTTGGTAAGGAAAAATCCGTTCTTTCCCTGGTAAAAATCAAGAATGGAGGGGTATGTCACATACCATTTAAACAGCATGCGAGTGTAATACTGTTCTTTTATGCTAGCTATTGCATTGGTAACATATTTGTTTCCTGCAGGAATATGCTTCGGCAACTTGTTCATAATATTTTTAAAACCGCTCTCATCTACATTATAAGTATAATTCAGAAAAAAAATTGTACTTTTTGATAACTCCTTATAAATTGCCAAAATATTGAATACGTTGCGTTTTATAAAAACCCATAAGACTGGCAATACCGGTTTCAAGTCCCTAAGGTTTTCGGATAAAATTTCTTCTTACCAATTTTGTTTCCAATGAAATTGGATATTTTAATTTGTTTTGCAACATTCTCCTGTAATTTCGTATTATTCGCTTCGTTTTTTTATAAACGTCTACGGTGTTTTATTCTTGTATTGAAGTAGTACGCGGCTTTCCTTTTAGTTAGGGAGTTGTCATGGATTCCGTTACTTTATGTTTTACTCTGTAGCTTGATTTCTAAGTTTTATTAATAAAGAAGAAACCAAAAAAAAAATAGTTCATTTTATTCAATTCTTCTATAAGGGTGGGCCATCTGTAGGTTTTTTCTTGGCATTGTTATTAAAACTAGACGTCTGATTATTTTTAACTGATTGCTGTTTTATTCAAGCGAGTACATTTTTAGATTGTTTATGGAAAACAATTTCAGTTAAATGGCTGCCGCGGCTAGCTTGACAGTATTCCATCTTCTTAACTCAATTTTGAAGTACCCTGTCGATTATTTTGGTTCTTCATCATGAATAGCTCGATTGATATCTTCCTTAGGTGCATCAGTTATTTGTGGATAGTTGGAGTAACAACGATCCTTAACATTTCCCCACAAAAATATTTTAACGGCGCCAAATCTCAGTTCCACGCTAGTCAATGCAAAACGGCTGTTAACATGGTTATTGAACTCAATGCATAGAAGTTCGATTGTTTTACGTTGCGCCTCCCTGCTGGAACCAAAGCTCATTTAAGTCCAAATCTCTTATTAGCGGCTGCAAAATTTCTGTAGAGTACCACGTTTACCGTTTATAAGATGAATGGGCCAATGATGCCACCACTCCAAAATCCACACTAAAAAGTCGCTCTTTTAGGATGCACAGGGTTTTTTATGACTATGTGTAGATTTTTGGAACCCAAATCGTACAATTTAATTTATTAACATAACCGTCAAGATGGAAATAAATTTCGTCTGAAAAAATGATTTTGCAACGAAAATTGATGTCAATTTCTAGCTTATTCAAAGCGCACATAGAAAAGCGATGATAATATGGCTTCAACGCATGAGTGAGTTTCACTTTGTAAGTAAATAATACTAAATCTGTAAATCTGTATGCATTATTCTCCTCAGTGAAATGCGACTGATGTACAGTTGGTGTGCTCTGCGAGGAGTTGAGGTTCTGGGATTTTTATACACATTTTGGGCATCAGCAGCAATTTTGTCAGCTGTTCACACTGAATGAGCATATCAGTTTCATGAATTATATTTATGAATTTGCTTACACCAGCCGTAGACGGGGCTTCATTCTGATTAAAAACTTTTTTCAACTTTCGCACAGCTTCTGCAACACGGCACTTACTTTTAGAAATCATTTTTCAAATATAATTAAACAATGTAAAAATCACCTACCACCACCAGCTTGTATAAAATCGGTGTTTCAATGAATAAAAGTACGTCCCTTTATAATTTGATTGACCCCATTTTAATGTTCGATGTCGAAATTCCTTTTCGCAACCAATGGTGGACAATGTGATTTTAATGCTTTGGAAGATTAATCCCCAAGAACGGGAAATTTCGATATATTTCCTTGTTAAGTTATCAATTGCTAAAATGGAGAACACTGCACAATTGAAGTTTCACATTACCAAAAGGGCAATTCTCTTCTCTTGTTAAAAATGTAATCGAGTCAAAACATGGCTATTTAACTTAACTGTTAAAGAAGAAGTTCGTTTGTTCTTGAAAGATGCGTATCACGCGTATTTTAAAAATGAAATTTTTAGCGCGAAAAATATCCATGGTAAAATGCTCGAATATTCAGTTTAATGGTAGTATGGAAAATATCTGACATAAGAGGACAAATAAACTTAGACATAAGTGCTACTAATGAAACGTTTTCTGTTTAAGTAGGCGAAATAATTATCAACAACGAGTTGTTTACCAATATATTTGAAATACATTTTTTTAACGATTACGCGAGTTATTTACTGGGTATTATAGGAACACAGTAATACTACCCATGCTGTAATACTGCAGAAAGCGAAAATTTACTCTACCGCTCTATAGGGGAAAAGTGACAGTATACGGGTAAGTTCGACTTAAATTACTTTTAAACACTGCAATTGAGATTTAAAATTGATGTTGAAATTAGAGCGTACAAACAACTGCACTAATATCGTTGGTAATTTGTATACAACCCCTACAACGGACAATAGAGAATGTGTATATTATCAATTCCGATCAGGTTTAGCTTACGCTTAAACAATTATTTTGTTTTTCTGTGTCAGTCTTTGTGATCCTTGCCTGCGTGTCTACCATTGTTGTGGATTGAATGATTTATTGTTATGATGTACCTGCTATCCTAGCCGTCATCTGTAGTTTTAAGAAAATTTATTCTTGTTTTAAACACCGCAAGGTTTATTTAACCTGATAACAAATTTGTATGTGTTCATATAATTTACAATTTGCAATTAGTTTTCAACAATGGGACCTCAGCTGTGCTTACAATCTAAGGGCGTGAGTTTTTAATATAAAAAACTAAGAGATTATGATAAAAAATATTCAATACCTTCTTTTCCAGAGGAAATGAAACTCACATAATTCAACCTTATCCCCCTAAGGTTACTAATACATGTATTGAATCAGTGTAGCATTGTACATTGATTTTATAGTTAGTAGCATGTAAATACAAAAGTTGTGTCAATTTGCTATTGTTAATGTTACCAACCTTTCCGTGATTGAAAATAAGGCCATTATAAAACACAAATGCGTTTTGTCGTGAGCTCATTTTAATTTGATTGCAGTTTCCTTTTCATTGGTAAAATTAAAGACATTGTTAAGTTCACTTTAATTTCCCTTCCATGTAATAAAAGCATCATCAACATACCTCTTCCATACTTTAATATTACAATTGCATTCAAAAATTATTAAAATTGTACATAAAGATTTTATTGAAAATAGGAGGCAAGAATAAACTCATAAACGAGCAAAAATACCGTTCAGAAAATTTATTTTTAAATTGAAAATAAGTGGCTGCAGAGCAAAATAATAAAAGTTCTGATATTCTGTTAGGAGAAAATGTTTTGTAAACAAATCATTTTCGTTTTATTTTATAATATTCAAAAACTTTTCAATAGAAGCTTGGTGAATAAGCGGACAACATCGAAACTCACTCAAATGCCTGCAATTAAATACAATCTAGTTTATTTTTTCTAGAAAATATTCCGTTCTTTTTCTGTAAGAATCGGTGTTACTTGATAAGATTCTATGATGTTATGTAAAAATTTTAAATGTGTTTCACAAGGTGGTCTTATAGAAGAAATAATGGGCCAAAAGGATTATGTTCCTTATGTGTCTTGAATAGTCCGTAAACATGAGGTGCGAGAATTCTATGTTCTTTATCAGTAAATTCCTGTCGTTTTAGTAGGGTCTCTCTGAAATTGTTTGTTTCAAAAGAAAATAAGGAAATAGTTTACGTAAGATGTAATAAATAATAAATAATAAGAATAAAAAAGATTTTATTTTTAATTACTGCCTTGCTTGATGTTTTCTGTTTTGGTATCAATTGAATTCTGAATATGCTTCTTCGAAACGTTGCGTTTGTTTGTTTCTTGCTCAGTTATTGGCTTAATTTGGTAATGTTTTAGATTTAGTCTTTTTTCAAATGCTTGTTCTTTACTGATTACTTCTTTTACTTTTAGCAGTGTTTAATTCCAGATTTAGATTTTGGTATCTATTTAGAGCTGTAAACAAGGATCTACAGAAGATATTTAACATACTTATTTTATGTAATGTATAAATAATTTAAATATATTTAAAAATGTTTAGTATTTAAAGAAATTATTAAATTGTGGGTATATTTTGTACTTCGAATTCTCACGTAATTAAATTTAAACTTTAAATTCTAAAATTTCTGGAATTCGAAAACTCTTTATTGTGCTTATTTTTATATTTTAAAGAAATTTTGTAATCGAATAGTTAGTAAGAGATTTAGAAAATGTTTGACTTTTTCAGATTTTTTCAAAAAACATTGTTTATCATAAGAAGAGTATTAGGGAATACAAAAAGAATTGAGGCCAGAGACTAACAATGAATAAAAACGTTATGACATCAGTTGCTAATCAAGAAAAATTTTCATTAAAAATCAAATTAAATCAAATAAATTTGCCACATATCAGTGAAACTATAGCCTCATTATTGTTTATAAACAGCTGAAGAGAATGAAATTTTCGCGATTTTCAATTTTTTCAAATAAATTAATAAACATCTTTTTTAACTTCATTCAGCTTGTTTTAATGAATTTTAAGCCTTTGTCATTGCGTATGTTGTGGCTTCAATAAGAGAAAGAACAAGCATCCAGATATTTACTTGCACCTTTATTACATAATTTATGAAAGACACTAATAATATTGGTGGTGGTTAACGAGATTATTTACACGTACGTGCAATCAACCACTACCTGTAATAATAATAATACCGACGCGACTCCTGTGCACACGAACAGTTAGCGCACGACATATGTAATCTTATGGCATTAAAAACAAACTACATCCATAACAACGCATTATTTACTGTTGGGTAAACAGTTCTTTTTTTATTTTTCATCAACTCTCTTAACAAATTCAGCTGTAATTTTTTTGTTTACTCAGAATACCGTTTTTAACTTTAGGCCTAAAATTAGATCTACAATTAATTTCTAGAACTCTACTTTTTATTCTAATTCTACTGGACTACTAAAAAACTTTTGGTTAAAAAATAAAAATTCATGCACTTAAAGATTACGGGTATTAAACTATTGATTTGGTGTAAGTTAATTCAGACACAAGTTTATATGCTGAAAAGAGTGCAAATTAAAGTGATTTATCTGCTTTTCTAAATCGAGCAATGTATTTAATCATGTAGACGAGATACGATAGAATCATTATGAATTTATAGAATGAACTAACGTAGGAAATAATCTGAATAATGGAAGAAGGTTTAAAATCTGACTAATACTTACCACTTTAGGTGTATGTGTACATGACAACAATTTGAAATGCACAAAATATTGCAA
Source organism: Phrixothrix hirtus (assembly GCA_024586415.1). Taxonomy (NCBI): domain Eukaryota; kingdom Metazoa; phylum Arthropoda; class Insecta; order Coleoptera; family Phengodidae; genus Phrixothrix; species Phrixothrix hirtus. The sequence continues at coordinate 13,496 of JAHWXV010185008.1, forward strand.
AATTGTATAACGTTTTTGATGTTAAATAAGATATGAGATTTCGGTAATCAAAATTTCAGTATATAGTTTTACATATAAAATTTAAATTACTACAAATAATTGGATTAAACCATTAAGAAGTTAGTCAAAATGTGAATGTGTCTAAAATGTACCTGTGGCAAAATAAAGGCCAAATATTTATTTTTAAAATTTATTTAAAAATGTAAAATTTAAATACATAGAAAGTGTATAAATCGGAATTATTTGACTGTTTTGGTCCCAATGAAGATGAAGTCCATAATGAACGATGACCACAAATTCGGATAGGATACATGTACAACAGCGACTACACTACGACTGAAACTACCATATACTACCAACTGCTCCAATTAAAGGTGCAGAATGGACAGAATGGACAGAATGGACTGCAATAGGGGCTGCGTGTACCACTGGCGAAACCAATGCTGCGCTATGGACGATGGAACTGCTGTGATGGCTAATTGCAGTTGGAATGCTTCCAACAACGGCACTGTGGACCAAAGGTGCTGAATGGAGGAATCCTGGAGCAGCAGCAGCAATAGCCAAAACGGCAAACAACACCACCAGCTTGAACATTTTGAAAAAGTAGGTCTGTGTTGTTATCTTAGAAAACAGAAGTCGAATTTAACTTAATTGCGTTCTCGGCTGGTTTTATACTAAACGCAGAGAACGCCCCCAGTGTTCTCTTTCAACCTTGCGCACATATTATAAGGATACGTTACGTATATTGTAGGATGTTTTATAAAAAAATACTCATGTTTGTTGACCTTGGTTAGGTGTGGATCTTGTGCACAATTTCTCTGATTAGGTTGGCAATATTTTTGGAATTCAGAAAAATTTACGAAAGCTTATTATGTAAATGTTAGTTTTGTTTGAAGTCTTTTATATTAATTATCCAAGTAAATACTTGTTTTTTAATTTAGGTAAAAGGATTTAAATGTATTAATTGTTTGACAAGGTGGGTTACATGTTAGTATTTAATTTACGCAATCGGGACAATTTCTTAAATTAATTTAGAATTGTTTGTATAATCTCAACATAATATAAATTAGATTAAATTAATTATCAAGGTTCAACAGTTTAAATAAACATTGAAATCATTCCATTTTTTAAACAAGATTCATTCATCATTCTCCATAGTGTATGATTAAAGTTTACCTTGTAATGTAGTGTAAAATTTTAATGCAAGGTTAATTTTTAAGATGAGTGGAACTCGTATTTAACGATTAATTAAACGATTTAAAAATTTTCCGTTTCTGTAATTTACATTTTACTTTTATGGGTGAGTCCATCGGCGGTACAATGATATTTACTTCTGAACATATTTTTATGATGCGATTCAAAAAATGACGTGGCTAAGATAATCAACGTACTTGTACCAATTACAAAAGTTCAGGTGCGGTTTTTGTTCGTTGTTTTTAATGAGAATTATTGCGGCTTAACTGAAATGGTGGCTTTATAATCATATTCAATAAAATTATTTATTGGCGCCTTTAAAGGGATTAAAATACTACACGCCTTCATGATTTCTGAACTCAATCTATAATCTACTTTAATAAAATAAAATTAAGTCATATTAATCTTAGCAAAAATGTGAGCTCACTTTATCTAGGGTGTTTCAATAAAACGTAAAATAACGGGAACACCCTTTTCAAATAATCACTACGAGTAGTGTAAATGTATGTAACAAAAATAGTAAACTATATATCAAAAATAAAATTTATTTGTTCCCTTTTATATGTTAATAAGGTATTTTTATACAGAAATCCTCTTTTCGCCTAACGCAAACATTCTATTATTTTCATAGTAACTCAATAGCTCAGTTAGCAATAACGAGTAAAATTTGTTTCTGTGAAATAATAGATTGGGGATGGCATCTGTTGATTGAATAGTTTTTTTAGAAATAATAATTATTTCATATAGAACTGCATGGGTATGTTGTTAGTAAAAGAAAACAGTTGAGAGATGATTATAGATACGAGGGGCACTGTTTATATTGTGAGCCTTGGCAACACTGCGTATTTAAGGCGCCATCTAACATTTGCAATGGAAAGTTTGACACCTTTGAACATAACCTTATTCAGAATATTTTAACATTGAGCGTGATTAGTGGTGTTTATAGTGATTAGAAAATTGTGCCCCAGCATAAAAATGGAATTACCTCGGGAAAATTTTCGTGCGATGATTTATTGCGACATTCAACGTGGATTATCTAGACAAGAATGGATCGATTAACTTACTACCACTTCCGGCGATGAAGCCCCATCCTTTGCCACTGTGAAACGTTGGTATAACGAGTTTAATCGTGGCCGCCGTTTGCTCACTGATGAAAGTCGTGAAGGTCGTCAAAGATCAGTTGTAGTGCCAGAAAACATTAATGCTGTGCAAAAACTGATAATGCAAGATTGTCATGTAACATACTGTGAGATTGAGGTAACCTTATACATTAGTTCGACCAGAATGTATAAAATATGGTATGAACATTTAGCCGTGAAAAAGGTTTGTTCTCGTTGGATCTTATACAATTTGAAATCATCTGAGAAAGATCTCCGTGTCGATGGATGCAAGCAAATGCTTACGAAATATAATGGCAGTGCTTCGAAAGATGTATATATCATTGTAACAGGTGAAAAATCATGGATATATGCGTGTGAGCCGGAAAGTAAATAGTAGTCGACTGTATGGGTGTTTCAAGATGAACCGAACCCAACAAAAGTTGTTCGCACTCGAAGCACTTCGAAAAAAATGGTCGCATATTTTCTTGGTAAAACTGGTCATGTGGCAACAGTGTCTTTACAGGAACGCACAATGGTCACTTCTGAATGGGATACCACCATTTGTTTGCTGGAAGTCTTCAGGGAAATAAGGAAAACAAACAAGCGCCATAGAATCATTCTGCATCACGACAATACGAGCTCTCACACATCTCGTCTAATAACCGATTATGTGAACACTCAAAAAATCAAACTAATGGGTCATCCGCCCTGCAATCCTGATTTGGCATCCAATGATTTCTTTTTGTCCCTGAACGTCGAGAATAAATTGCGTGGGCGACGGTTTTCGTCGGGTGAAGAAGCCGCCGATGCGTTCAAAAACCATGTTTTAGAGGTCTCAAACAGAATGGCAAAAATATTTTGACAATTGGTTCGAAATAATGCAAAAGTATATGGATCATAAGGGAAAATATTTTGAAAAACAGTAAATCAATTTTCAATGATAAATTACTGTTTCTTTATTATTAGGCTCTCAATAAATAGTGCCCCTCGAACAAACCCCGCAACGAACAATTGAAACAATCAAGAACGACAGACGTGTGATTCGATAATCCAATCAGTGGACAATAGCCAACCAGGACATATAGAAAATAGAAGACGGCGAAAGAATTGTGGTTAGTACTTAGAGATTACCACGATAAACTTACCGGTAATAAATGTGAAAATCAAAATAGAATTGTATCGAAGAATGACTAATGATGAAATATGTATCAAACATTGGTTGATCTCGGCGAAGAATACTATTTGCCCAATTGGGGGCACATACTCGTATGGTAACAAAATTAGCAACAACATTTGTTGCAACTGACCTAATGAAGATTTCCGTGGCGAGTCACGTTCTAAATCGAACTGGAAGCGAATCATTTTCTGTGCAATGTTCTAGAATTCATAGTTTAAATAAAAATAGCTAAATAACAGCTTGTTAATAGCTCTGCAGTTTATATTGGTGTATAAAGATAATTTCAGCGTTGTATTGAGAGATCGTTAAAATTTCTTATTGCGGTAGGATATGGTTGTACATCATGTTAGTATGGTACTTAAGACACACTCAAACTAGTATTCCGGGCAACGAAGAGTAAAAATGGCAAAATAGGAATCATGTAGTTTTCAAACTTGGCAAACTTGAAGGAGAACGGTGTCGTAAACAACATACTAAAAGTCCTGTGCGGTGATGGGTGAGTGTAGAGATGGGGAGGCCTGCTTAAAATCCTTTTTTGTCAGTTTTTTTTGAATAACTGGGAAACGACGGCCTCTAACAAGGAACGTTTTATGCACAAAATTAAAGAACACAAAGTTTCTTGGTTATGCACATTTCATCTACAGAATTACTATTTTGGAAGATGCAGAGGAATGAAAGTTGCGGATTACTAAAAACCCTTGCTTAATGGTAAAATACCCACTACAATACCTATTTAAGGAATTTCAGACAGCATACAACAACTAAGTGCAGCCGTGCTGCAAGAGGGCGTGTTGATACGAAATAGCTGCGGTATTGTATAAACGCAAGTCGTGGGGGAAACAGGAATGAAAGTGAGGAACCAGTTTCAGTGGAGTCATGCGTACCATTCCCCTCTCAACATAGCAACCAGGTACGTTCTCGTCGCTTTCCACAGTCAATCTTCATCTCTAGTCTGCAAAAAACCCTGTAACGGCGTGCGTGTGTGAGTAATGTTTGTAAGTTCTTACATTTTTAGCAGTGTTGCACTTACTTTTTACATAACGAGCGAAAATAACTAAAGTGTTTGATATGTGAGGATAACGTAGTTAGTGATTCATGTAACGTTGGTAAAACGATATAACTTGGTTAGTGAAAGCTAGTATTTTAAGAAAAGATGGAAAGCATGGAGTTCTCAAAAAAACGAAATCTGTTATTATCCATTCTTGTTGTAGAAAACAATACAACATGCTTGACAAAATAACAAAAGACTTAAAAGTGGCCATTCTTCATCATCACATCTAACCCCCCCCCCCTGATGAATTTTATGCTAACGAGAAAAGGAAATCTAACGAACGGTGTCGCAAGTTTACCCTATACGATGAATAAGTTTGTTTCGCGCATAAGAGTGGAAGAATGAATGAGGAGACACCATTTAAGAGGAGTCATCAATATAAGAAACTTACATGAAGCTGATGCAATCTACCATGATGGTTGCTATAAAAATTTTTTTATAGCCACTGCACGTACTGGAAGGAAAAGGGGTCGTTCTGAAGCTGAAGCAATTTCAGAGGTCATGGAGGAGATTTATTATTACATAGAAGGAAAGGATGATTGCCAATTCTCTCAAGATGAGTTGATGGAGTACACTTCAGGTGAAAAACCACTACAGCTATAGTCAAGAAAATAATGAACGAAAAACATGGGGACCCGCATGATTTTCAACAGCATATTTTCTCGTGGCGGATGATGTGGATTTATAAAAACTGACATTTCATGCTCAGTAGTTTATGGAATGTGTCATGGTATATATCCCTTTAGAAGATGAGGGTTATGATACTGATGAACTAGTAGAAGCTGATTTTCTATCATCATATGACTCGATTAGATTAGCTATTATATATTTTAATATGTTTTTGTCACATTAGAGACAACTATTTAGTACAACTATATGCTAAAATTAATGAACTATAGTTATGCTTGTAATATAATATTAAGTACACTTATGTTAATTTAAGCGTATTATGTACAAATTATCACTGAAATATTTGTTTTATGCACTTATGAACTGAGTATCACATTATTTTAATTAGCAATATTTTCTCTTGCCTAAAAAGAATGTTTGGAAATCCCCAATTTTCATTCCTTTGTATCTCCTAAAGTATTAATGTTATAAATAAAATATATACGACCATTTTTGTGGGAAATTTTGTGTAATTTTAATATGTGTATAAAAATTTTGTTGCTAGATGTCGTCATCTTTAAGTTATTCGAGATGAACTGGAGAAATGAACTTTAAACAGCCCCCCCCATTCCTCCGCTTACTACCCCTCCTCTGCACTCTTAGTATGTTTTTCAAGACTTTCTCCTCTACAAATCTGTCAAATTTAAAAATTGCACGATTTATTTTTTCAAATTAAGCCTTCGTTAGCTGACTCCAACTGCTTAGCAGATTTGCCTCTACATCCAAGGGACGCGGGTTCGGACCTGATCGAGGTACATAAATTTTTCAACATAGAAAAATTTAAAAAACATACCTTCTCGGATAAAAACTAAAATCCTAGGTCAATGTGATGGTTGGCACATTAAAAGTCTCTACTGGTGGTGGAAATCCTCCAGATTCGGCAAAATTTTAGCAGGCGTTGCAAAATGAATATATAATAGTTCTAATCCAAGAAGGCCAAGGGAAATTTCCTATCCCAAACCCTCAGCCACAAAACAAACAAATAAACAAAAGCCTTCGTTGCCTGGACTACAGGCAGAATGCAGATAAAAAATTCAAGATTGATTACTGAAAGAGTTTAAAAGTTATTAGACAATTAACTAATTTGCTAATTAAAAGACACAGTGATTGTTTAAATATTTAATAAAATGCTACGTTACGCTTAGCTTCAATGTTGTAAGTTTTTAGGTTAACTTACATTGACAAAAGTGTCACCTATTCAATCGTTATTTTTTTTTACCGTGTTTAAAGTACAAACCGAAATTCTGTAATGCTCATAAAATTTAACGATCTCTGGATATGAATTTTGAAAATAAACGATAAACGTATAAATATAATTAGTGAAAATTAATTTGAGAGTCGAAATAACTAATTACACAACTTGCAAATGTTATTACAATAATTGATATCAGAAGTCGTATAAGCTCCTCAAAGCGTTAACTTATGGAAAATAAATAAATAAAGTTAAATAAGTAAATAAAAGTTAGTGTTAAGTCTTTTGTAAATAGCAATTACAATGACTGCGTACAGAAATGTAAACTAGATATAAAAAATTCTGCAGAAACAGCTTAGAAGAAAAAATTAAATTCAGTTAAAACAAATTTTAAGAGGATGTGAAATCAGATCAAGGTCAATTATACAAGAAAATCACTTCAAACCAAAATAAATTACAAGAAGAATCTAAAAGAAGACAACTTCATGTAAAATTTTCAAATGCAATTACATTCAGGAAGAGCTGGAGCAGCGATTAAAAGAGGGAGTTGAAAGCATTAGTAGTAGTTGAGATGACAATGAAATATGAAGAAGAAATCGAAGATATCACTGAAATAGTCGACAAGATGTCGTATAGAGGAAGTAACCAGGAAATATGATGACCTACACTAAAACCTTATTCTCCTGATTATGACCAAAGCTGTTAATGTACCAGAATAAGGAAAATATTTGATTCATTATGTGAAACAAGAAGAACTGAATGCATAACTGCGCACATATTTACCCGCCCTGGAAGAGGACAAGTCTAGTTTCGGAAAACAAATTTAAAGTAGCCGCGAAATCCAACAAGTGGACCATTGACGAAAAGTCGACTGCGTTGATAGTAGTTTTGCGTGGGGACGCTTTCCACCAGACAATTTTGACTATCTAGTTCTGAGATTGGAAATGTGTTATGGAGATAAGTATTTTAAACAAGGTTGCTCTGCCTAATTAATCACATTAGTTTCATCGAGCAAGTTGGAGTACAAATGTTCATGGGCAGTCTCAGAAACTCAGGATAAGATGGCCCGAAGGATCTTGGTAATAAATTGGCTCATAGGTTACAATCCGACGCAGTCAAAATAAGCATCCATCGTGAGTCATGCTCACATACGAGCTGTGTAGAAAGTTCGGCAGGACGTGGAGAGCCTGGAATAGTCAACTTTGATAAAGCAGAGGCCGATCCGAGAGATAAGAAATAATGTACTGGAAATCGATCATCGTTCAGAGCTGCTTTGTCGAGATAGCCTTATCCAGCAGATTATAACTAGGGCTCACAGTTGGAATTAAAACTTGAAGAACATTTCGTCAGATACACTATTGCCGAAAACAAACACCGAAAACCTGAAATGATGAAACAAGGTCATGCAAACGATTTAAATCTTTAGTTACTTCAGGTATGGAAGACTGGTAATGGGAGATTCGCGTTGGAAGATTGCGAACCATTTAACATCGCCGTTAAATCATATCAAACTCAATGGGGTTGCTTGCAAAGTCCAGGAGAATAATAGAAATTTTATGACAACTGCACATAGTCCATCAGGAGGGTATATAGGCATAAAAAAGGCCCTGTAAAAGATTTTCGAACGATTTTATTGGGTAATCTGCAAGGAAGACACTTAAGGAATAGCGCTGAAAGTGCGAAACATGCGTTTCGACAAACGATCTACCTGGATGACTCAGAGCATTGATGAACAAATCAAATAGAGATAGTGCTTTGCTAAATTCCTCAATATTTCATTGAAAAAAACGCTATTTTAGAGTATCAATAATTATGTACTGAAGGTGATAAAATATCAGCTATTGATATATAGTGCCTGTACTTGGTATTAAATATTATTTTCGAAATTGATGAGAAACGTTACTTCATAAGTACTTTTTTTAATGTTGTAATCTTTTAACTAAAAGTTGCGGCAGCTTTCTTTTGGGAAACAAAATCAGGCGATGGGTTATGTTAGTAACTAAGCCGGGACTTGCTCCCTAACAAATCAGGAGGCAGTTGTAATAGCGGTGATATTAATGAGACTTTAGTCACTTCGGAATTACACATTCGAATTACATTTCAACCAAAGATGAAATTTCGAGTCAGTCCTATTCCAGAACATTTATCACATATTAAGGATAAGAAAGACCGAAAGTACCGCTGTTCATCCTCAGTCAGATAGAATGGTTAAATGCATGAACCGAACCGTGGCGAAATATTTGTCGAATATAGTCACAGATCATCAAGTCTGAAATTAATACTTAAATCGGTTTCTAATACCGTATCAGTCAGCTGTACATCAAATAATAGGCGAGACTTCAGCTAATATATTGCTTGGGCGTAAGATAAGGTTGCCGGCGGTAGACACGGAGAAGAAAGGAATTCTGGAAGTGTGTAAGAGCGCTTAATATTTTAACTATATCTTAATTAAATTTACGCATTTACACACATATTATCATTTAAAACTTAATATTATTCAGTTGATTGACTTTAGTAGATTTGATTTTAAAGATACTAAATTGCTACAATGTTGCGAAGGATATGCTAGTATGCAATCTTCATAAGTATACACTGTGTCAACATCATTAACTATAATTTATGCTAACTTATTTAAACCCCCTTTATTATCGCACATAAAGTCTGCTGAAGGGCAGAAAACCTTTATCAATGTAACTTCTCGTTCCTCATACAAACTGCCGTTTGAGTGAGTTGATTTTACGAACTTGACAAGTTCGGAAACGGTCTCGGTAACCAAACGAGAGTACGTTCGCGGCGCTGGCGCGCACCAAAACAACAATTTATTTAAATTATGTGTAAAGTAGTGTGTCTCTTTCACTTGTGACATAAAGACTGTCGAACTCGTGTCAATTCGATGTACACTCAACAAGACGTATTTACATGAGGCGTTCCACGTGGTTGTTTGGCCTTCTGGTACCGTACAACAATTTTCTTGTACCATCTGCATCAACTTGTCCTTGTGTAACCTAAAGTAATCTCTCTTTTCTACCAAACAAATAAATAAACATCTTCTTGTCCTTCCATTGATGACCTCCTTTCGTGAGATATAAGACCGTCACCAGATGACGCCTGCCTGAGTACTTTATAATGTCAAAAGTATCGATCGTCTTGTACAACAAAATATTTGTCGTCATTTTTGTTAGTAATGAAAGTTGAATGAATTTCTGTAAAATTTTCTAAGTTTTATTCGAAGAAACGTGCAAAGATTAATAAGGTAAGTAAAACTTGAGAAATCGTAGGATACATGCTGAAATTAAGTTTAGTTACCTGTACAATTTGTTGTGCTGATATTCTGTATTTTGAAAGTTTCTATTTCATTTCATTATATCGATTATTATATTAGCTGTCGGTTTTATATAGAACCCCATATTATTATTTCAACTATTATCTCAATTTTTACTTTTAATAATAATTATATTTTCTTCGCTTTTAGTAGCCTTAGTAGCCTTAATATGTTTATTGTTGATACGGAGCTAGTCCGCACTTTGCATCTTATGAAGAAAGAACTCACTCTTTGAAAGGAGTAGCCAGCCTCAACTACTCTGTTGTCCAAAAAAGGCTTGGATATTTCCTTCTAGACGCTTTGATGCTTTCAAGAGGTTGGTCAGCCTCAACCATCCTTAATAGGCTTTGGACCTTGAAAGGGGG
>JAHWXV010185017.1:0-11603 GCA_024586415.1 Phrixothrix hirtus
GGGGGGGGGGGGTGAGAACTTCTCAGCCATCTGTTCTTTTTAAAATGACAAAACATGCGATTGTGAGGTAACAATTAATAATTGTATTTTAAGACTCAGTGAACAAAAAGCCAAAAACTGTGAGATAATTAAAATTTCCTTCTATCTGATATGCCAAACAGTGAACAACGGGAAGTATTTGTATCGTTTGCATTAATTCTAAACTCAAAATTCTTTACTAAATATGTTCCTGTGAGTTGTATACACGTTGTGCCTGGTTGTGATCTTACGTCAGTAGATGGCGTAGGATAATTGAAATAAGCTATAGCAAAAATCGATGCTACATTATGCCATCAGGGTGTAGAGAGATTAGTGGCTGTGCATGCGAAAAATGGCGCTGTAGATGTGGCTGCTGAAAGGCATTGAATTGATATGAGAAATGTAAAACAAATATCGTTAGTCATCAACTATATTTCCCTAATATACATAATTTCTGCCAACTGTTATTAATCTTTTGATTTTTCTACCACCAAAGAGCATAAGAAGATGATCAATTTCTTAGCATTCCGCCATTTTAGTTTACAATTGTAGACGAGATGTTCTGCAATACACCCAGATATAAAAATTCAATAAATACATCATCGTTAATTTTATCGCGACGTTCTTGCTTACGACGTAGACCGTTTGTTATGCATTAAAAATTCTATAATTATTGGGAATATGTGATTTCAGTATCTGACTTATTATTTAATTTCTAATCAAGCCAACTGCGATTTATCCATCAGAAAAGAGGCGTCTATTATTACAAAATACCAGATGGTAACCAAATGTTCCAGGACTACTCCTGTATAACGCAAATGTTAAATAGTACTAGCGCGCGGCAATAGGAGGAAGTAGCCACACAATTTTGAACTTGTTCAGTTGAGTAGCAGTTGCTGCACGACCCTATGCATAAAGTGCGAATATTACGATGAATGCAAAATTAGACCAACGCACGTACATTAAATTTTGTTTTAAATTAAAAAATCGTGCCACTGAAACGTATATAAAATGATTCAAGAAGCGTTTGGCGAAAATTCGTTAAGCTGAACACAAGGTTTTGATGACATGCCCGATACAAAGCGGGAAGAATGGAGCTTGGAGATGACGAACGATCAGGGAGAACTTCGACGCCCATCACGTCGGAAAACATCGCAGGAATTCAGCAATACGTTTGTGAAGACCATTTTCAGACTACTGAAGATGTTGCCGCTAAATTTTGAGCGAGGACCTGGAAATGTACCGCATCGCCGCAAAATTTGTTTCGAGACCCTATACAATTGATCAACAGCAGCAACGAATTGATGCGTGCGCTGTGCTGAAACGCTTTGCTTCGAATTATGCTAACGTTTTGTCTAGAATCATAACAGGTGATGAACGTTGAATTTATGGATATGACCCTGAAACCAAGTAACAGTCGATCCAGTGGAAGCATCCTAGTTCCGTCAATACCGAAGAAATGTAGACAAGTGAAATACAATGTCAAGAGCATTCTCCTTATTTTTTTGACATGAAGACCATTATGCACCGAGAATTCGTGCCACCAGGTGTAACAGTTAATTCTAAGTTCATCAGGCGGAAAAAGATTTGAACTCTACAATGACAAAGTTTTTATATTGCATGACGGCAATGCGCCTTCGCACAGTTATTTCCACATTTTCACAGTTTTGGCAAAAATTCGATGACTTTCGTTCCCATTCACCCTATTCACCTGATTTGGCACCGTGAAACTTTGACTTCTTCCCGAAAATGAAACTGCAATTGAAACGTCGATGATTTTATACAATTGAAGAAATTCAAGCAGAATCGCAAAAAGTGCTTGCTCGTTCACAGAGACAGGTTTCCAGAAAACCATTGGGCAGTGGGAAAAACGCTGGAATCGGTGTATACTTGCGGCTGGAGACTGCTTTAAAGGTGATGGCCACAGTGTAGCATAGAAACGAGTTTTCGAACTTTTATCACATTATTCCAGGAACATTTGGATACCACCTCGTATATTTATAAAGTTTAACATTTGTATCATAAATTTTACTTCGATATCTGCTGATACGATTACTAAATCCAGTATTTTTATGTACGAGTTTGGTTATTTGTGCTCTACAACCTTTAATTTATACTTTCTTTGTTGTTAATTAATATTAAAAATTATCTATTGTGTGATTAAAGTTAATCCAACGCCAATCTATTTTTTATTAATACTTTGCGATAAGCTATTTATTTTCTAGTTCAGAAAAGATTGTATTTAAATTTCAAAAGGTTGATAAATAGTCTTGAAAATTCTATTTGCATTTACAAAAACAATTTAAACGTTTAGTAAGAACAAATAATTAGCGAAAATTGAAGTACTTCGGAAGATTTCTTTATTACATTTATTATATAATTCATTTTTTGCAAATTCTTATCATTAACATTATTTTATCTGGTACCAAATAAAATATCAAATTTTGCAAGAAAACCATTTTTAAATTTCTCGGTTTTTATTCAAATTTATTTAATCGCTGTTGTAATTTAATTTAGATCTTAACTAATATCCTTGCTTCGGCTACAAAACACTTATAATTCTTGTATTTAATGTCAATAATCTTTACACTTGTATTTGATTATTGCAATAATAATTACAAAATTTATAACAATAATTTTCTCTGCAACCGGTTTAATAAGCCTCAATTTGTTATTATATTTTGGATAAAAAGGAGGTAATTTCGGAACTGCTATAGACCAACTTGGTTATTGTACAAAAAGCTTGATTGATATTTCACAGCAAATATTATTTATTTTAAAAATAAATATAAGCAGGAAACTTGATTAACGCTAGAATCTGTCATTTTATAAGGTATAATTCAATAAATAGTGTGTTTTATTCGTACAAAAAATTACGATGTCACGCTTTGTTATCCGTCGTCCGGTAAACCACTTAGCCGTCCCTAATTCAAGCATTTTTGGTACTATTTAAACAAATGACTATTTAACTATTGCTATTATTTATTAACGAAATCTTTTATTTCAATTTTACTACATTTTGAGCAATGACGTCTTTCTTGCATCAAGTTTCCATCATGCGTATTAATTTTTTTGTTAAACAAGTTAACTGTGTAAAGCGTTAGCGGCCCAGAAAACTACTTTGTCGTGCTTCAGTTATCCGTGCTAAAGCTTTATCAGGTCTACGAGCTATTCGTTATCCTTTACGCAATACCAATATTAGACGATTTAAAAGTACTGTTTTCACCAAATTCGTCATTATCATACGGTCATAACTGTTTCAAATGTTGCACTAAATTTGAAACATTGTATTTAAATATGACGCATATATGTAGCAGTAGGATTTAAAAAATAAATACGAGAACAGCGTACGCCGAATAAATTACATTTTTCAACAGTTGAACTGTGCACTAAATCCAAATTTTCTTGTCATCCATAGACAACATGGAACTAAGCACTGACATGCAATTCGTATTAAAATACCTTGCGCTTGCGACAGCCACAATCATTAGGCTCTTACTTTTGGAGCAACCCTCGTATATTTTAAAAAATTTTCTTTATAGGTTGTCAAGCAGATGCTGACAGTTCAATTCTTCCTCCTAGATAGCAAAGTATAATTACGAATATTAAGCAATTATTTATAATATTTGGGAAAGTAACAGAAATGTTCAAAGTTACAACGTTTGCGAAAGAATAGATTAAGGTGTTGGTTAATAATCGGTCCTAAAATGAACAAAAATATTTATAAAGGTAATTAAGTAAGTTTCCCGTAAAGTTTTAATGAGCTAGTGCCGTTTAGGTCATTAACAAGTCAAAATTTAAATTGCTGGACATTGAATTTGACACCGATAAATCAAATTAAGAATTTATGCTGTAGTATAACTCTCAAGCTGCTGCCTTCGCCATTACATGTCCATTTAAGTTTCAAACATGATAATTAATTCGCGGAATAGTAAAAAAAATTAAAAGAATACATATATTTAACGCATAGGTTATGAAGTTAGTAACTTGATTGTACCAGCGGGAGTATTCAATGAATAACACAGTGGAAACGAAGCGGAACCTACTAATGAAGATTACAATATTATTTAAGAATTCAAAATGTAGGTTCCACCGTGTTCGTATTTTTTTAGCAAAGGATTATTAGGTGTTAATTGTCTCTGAATTTTTCTTTGGACGCTTTCATTTTAAATGATTACATTAAATTAGATGTGTGACAGGACCCCCTATATATTTTATGTAATATTTAAAACATATTAAAAATGCGCTTGAAATGCCTGTTGTTTTTTAATGAAGCCGTCACTTTTGGTGATTTACTCTTAAAAAATTATAATAATTTTCATTAGGGAAATGATTTAATTAACATTAGCGCCCCGTTTTATGTTTAATTACAATTCGCCTTGGCCACGAGTTCAAACGAACTTCGAGACTGACGTAATTCCCTTAAAAGTAAAATTCATTTTAAGTATAAATGAGCGATCTAAGGATTTTGGTTAAATTATCGGAAACAGTTAGTTATGATTTTTAAGAAAGCACGTTAATCCGGAACATTTCGCCACTGCCGTTTTATCGTAACTTATTCTTTAACATATTAATTAAATTTTCGGATTATTAAAATTACAAATTGGCGCACGGTACACAAAAAATATTTAATTTAGTTTCGAGCAATTTTCTGAAAATATATGCCTTAGTTTATATGGCATGAAGCATTCGACAATGAAACGGTCAGCGGTAAACTGATCGCGAAGAACTGGCGTTCATAGAATGCCGCACTCCATAACAACAAAAAGTAATGCTTAGAAACGTAGTAATCTTAAACTGTTAGTGGTTAAATGATTTCGATGAACTGGCGTCGATGAAATGTCCCCCACCCTAGTTATAGAGAGCAGTGCTATAACCATAGTCGTATCAAGTCTCTGCTCGCAGCGCCGAACTTATAACAACAACGCTTTCTGGTTAGGTTGTATCGACTTCGATCGCTTTAAAAATACGTTTTCAGTCTGGTCGTTGCAAAATTTCTCAGAGCAAGTTTCTTTTTCGGACGGCCACACTAGGCCTGAAAATAATATAATAAAAAACGACAAACCGATAGCTATTGTCAAGAGTAGGTGCAGCATAATCTCAAAATGGCTAGAATAAACAAATAATTTTTTAAATAAATTCAGTACTACAGTGGAACCTTGATAATTCGTCTCTCGGAAATTCGTCACCGTAGACGGCATTTTCTTATAAAGGATTTTTAATTCTAAAGCTATTTCAGTTGCTATCGTTATAATTGTTTATTTGTGTAATGCAGTTGTAACGGAATTATGAACTGAGCTATAGTAAAAGTGTATCACTGTAATTTAATACTGCTTATAAAAACACGTAATATTTGTTTAAGCTGTTTTGTAGTAGTTTGACCTATGAAAGTTCTTTTGCTTTGTTTACATTCCTTCAAATAACTTAAAACAATTTTAAGTAGATCATTATACTTTAATATTTAACTTTTTAAAGTATTGATTATTTCATGCTGTTTCCTACCAAAATTGTTTGTTAAAACACACAATTCTAAATTGTTTTTTCATGCATGGAATTAATGTAATTCATTTTCTTTTAAAATTGTAAGGTGTTCAACGGAGATATTCTAAAACAAAATATTCAATTCTTTTTACACCAACCAGTAACAATACTATTTTCAAAAACAAACATATGTTCCATACTTCAAGTTATACCGGCACGACGCCCGCGCCAGAGTTGGACATAATACTATAATTTTTAATATTTCGAAAACTTAATTACGGATGTATTAGTGTCTGTTATGTGATAACTAAGTTTGTCGGAAATTCAAAGCGTAAACACGTCGAAAGTTCGGTTAATTTGACGCATTGCCAACGAAAAAAACTATTTTCATCTTATTTTGCAATTAACAATTGTATTAAATAAAAAACTGCATTAAAAATCTATAAAACCATTCAAAATGCAAAAATGCAGACAAATGTAAATTATAAAATATTCTTTTGCTGAAATTTCATAATACAAAAGGAAAATTCGATGTTAATAGTTAGAAATTGTTTAAACAAATAAGATCTAATTTTCTTAAAAGAACCTTTATTAAAAATCTATCATTCCAGGAATTTAAATCGAATGCAAGTCAAAGCCAGACAAACAGATGGTAACCAATTCGAAGAATAAACTGATAAGAGTTAAATTTTACACATACTCAAAACTGAACCTTATTTCATTAATTAATTAATAAATAAACGCCTTCGATTTAAACCAACCTTTTATAAACAAATAAATATATTCCGTTTGTAGTTAAGTAAGAAAATAACTGAAAGATTTTAAATTCAAAATGTTAGAAATTTTAAAAATTTTAAAAATCCTAAAATACAATTAAATTCAATAACAGCTGAACCACTGGCCCGATTAATATGTGGTTAGCTTCAAAATTCGAGTTAGCAACAAATGTCGAGAAATAATCAAAAAAAACCAAAAATTTGAAGTTAGCACATATGGCCGCCCCTCTTTCGTCGAAAATATATAAAAGCAAGCATTTTAAACCGAAAAATTAAGAGATAATCATACTACTGACTTGAGTAATTGACTGTCTCGTCTGAGAAAATATAAACAATTTCGCATTGTTATTAACCGACCGCAAATTGCAAAAGATAATGTTACATACACTCATCGCTTCGTAATTTCAATCAGGAACAAGAGATTCCACTCGTGTGCTTGAAACCATTGTACACTAAACGCTAAAAACAATGTCGAAGTAAATTCTTTGTTTAATGTATTGATGTACATGACAGATCGATGGTATGTATTGAAAGCTACCTATATGACACTATTTTTTTAACTCTAGTATGTATCTGATTTCGCCTATATGACATCTCTGGTAGGTACTTGCAGCGAAACAATTGCCGCAAACTAGTCTTCATTAAGCACAGACAAACCACCCACTAAACGCTAAAAATCATACAAGACACTGAACAAACGGCTTACTAAAATACCGAATTTACTTAAATAAATAGCTTAAACCGAAGGTTAAATGTATCCGCATTAACCTGAAAATTGCCGTCTTAAAACTCATCCTAACACTCGATGGCGCATCACGCTTAGAGCACCTTTGTTAGGTCATAAACCGGTCCAAAAATTAGCTGTTTGCGAAACTGAACAATTATTTAAAAGGGGATAAAACTAGCGTTCTTGTAAATACATCTCTGTAAATATTAGTTGTAAGAAAATCTGCCTGTGTATAATTCTTCTTGCCTAGATAAATAATAAACAATTAATAAATTTTGGTTGATTTAATACATGGTATAATCATGAAAATAGAGCCTTAAGCTCAAAAATAACAAGACCAACGCAGTCTTAAAATTGATAAAGTTACAGAACAAAGTGAATTAATAAATAATAAAAACTGCAGCGCTAAGCGTAACAAAATCTAAAACTTGCAAGTTTAATTTAAATGGACAATTAAAAGTAGATTAAAAATAAGTAAACAGTCATTAAGTGCACAGACTTCAAAAATATGAAAAATTATACTGCAGTGTACTCTGAATCAAAATTCCTAAGACAAAAGCATACAGGGTAAACTTAAAAAGTTATTAAGGCCGAATAACAAAATAATAACCTACGAGGTAGAATCAAAAAGTGAAAATTAGTCAACTTAACTTTCCTGTACGGTAATAAATTCTGTTCACAATTAGTCGACGAATTAAATAGATTGTATCAAACGACCCCTAGAACCCGTACCCATCTCTGACTGAGACCTACCTTCCCGGCAAAAATATTAAGTGACTGCTACCGTCAAAAAGATAATCATGTTGTTCGAGCAAAGGACTTGAATATACAGGAAGCCGTCACAACTATACGTTTTTGAAAAATTTTACAAGATACCTTTGTTCTACAGGTCATAAAGTATGCATAGTTTTCGTCATGCCGCTTATTTTTTCACCTCCAATTCACTTGCGGTAATAAAATCATACGCGTGTAAATAAAATATTTCTTCTGTTCTATAATTCGTTGTATTCTATAATTCATCAAACTTGTTTGTGAGCCGTGACGATTTAATTGATTTATTATCAATTATGTCGCTGATCGCACAATTTATTTATTTTGAATTATGGGTTATCGGCCAAGAAAACTTCTCTATTTATGTAGTACACACACCTGTGACTTTAGGACAGTTAGAACGAGTATTGTTAATGTATTCGTTAAGGGTTCTGTTTAAAGGCAAACTTTGTTTTTTTCTCGGATAAATACAAATATCAGAATAAAGTAATTTTTTTAAATAGAAGTAAAAATTAAATATACATACATGTAATACATAATAAAATAAAATCCTATTTTCAAGAAGAATCTTAGTTAATAATTTGGTTAGTCTAAATACTAAATAAAATTTTAAATATTTGGTATAAAGAAAAGAGTACTCGGTTTCTACCTGGGATATAATAAAAGAATTTTTGAATCGGTAGTAGAAACTGTGCACTTTTGTTTAGGCCATCATAAATACAATTTATCGTAAAAATTTTAAATTGAATGTCTTTTAATTAATCGCGAGCGCGTTATTACTCCCGAATAAAAAATAATTAATTTTGAATTGAAAACTAACCTTACTGTTTTTGTAGCGAAGTTGTTTTGTGGTGTCTTGCATTTTTACACTTTTGATTATTTCACACGTTGTTTCGTGGTGAAATTAATTATTAATTTTAGAGCGGACTCACGTCCCCTATGCTCGTACATGTAACACATTAATTCGTAGCGATGCCGGAATCGCCGGGCCTTAAACTGATTTAATTTAATTACTGAATAATGCCACTGTAACTTGGCGATGTTGCATCGGTTCTCGGTGTTCAGGAAAAGATGCTAAATTTTAAGTTGTCTTGGGTTTTTTCTACAATTGGCTTATACAATATGGCTGCTGGAGTTTTGGATTTAAACCAATGAGTTTAAATTCGGTTTTCGGTTAGTTGATTCACACGGCCCCCACATTAATTTGTATTAATCGATTTTTGAATTCCTAGCATTAAATTTCTTAACTTAGGTACGTCTGCAAAAACTTGGTAAAATGTCCTTCCATACTTTAAATACGCTAAATATTAAGATGGTCACGCATTTATTTAGACCTTTATTTTCGCTTAGTAAATCTGCCGTTTTGTATACTTTTAACAACCTAGCCTAAAGGGATATCACAGCTAGTTAATTTACGTTAATAGTCAATTCGCTTTATGTCCAAGAATTTTCTATATACAATTTTATTTATTTTTAGGCAGGTTGGTGCGAATTAATATTGCTATTGATGATGACAACAACAGTATCTCAACTGAGGAATTATCGAGGTTCTATAGTATTTACAAAATTGCAGTATTTAAATGTTTTCAAAGAAGTTATTGCAGTAGGTTTTTTAATTTAAAAATAAATTAATCAGTAGTTATTACACTACACAAATTCAAATACATCAGGGCAACGACTATTTATTTTCGACACTTATAAATTGGTATTTATATTTAATGCAAGCGGCTGTCCAAAGTGGTTTGTTACTAATGAATTTAATTTTATAGTAAACAATACGGTTAAACCAACGCAAGTAAGTGGAATTTGATTTAATATGCCTGCAAGACGAAATATACCGTTAAGATTTAATTTTTGTTTAATTTTGTGGTCTTCCTCGACGTTATAATTGCCTGAAATATGTCTTGAAATTCCACGCCGAAATTCTTTTCAATTAATTTCTATTTGAAGTCATTTGTTTTAGCAACATCACCTTAAAATCTTTTGATGTTCTAGCGCTGTCACGCCAAAATTCTTTTTAATTATTTCGATAGAACAGTCTTTAATTTTAGGTTAAGGGTAGATCAATGTTGTATTATACCTTGCAAAATTTTAATAATAATTATAATAATCTGTCCAAAGTGTAGGAAGTCTTCTAATAATGTTCTCTAATTGCCTATTTATGGCAACGAGGAAGGTAAATAGTAGAGAGTTTATGGATATTGGAAAGTTTCTCAAAAATTATTTAAACGCAGTTAAAACACCTCTTAAATAGTCGGTTTAGTATTGAAAATAGTTAATTAATTACTAGTTTTAGCAAAATTGGCATTTTGGAACTACCTCTTGAATAAAAAATTTGTTTATCTTAAAATAATGATATTCTTATTCCACCTCTAGTTTCATCTAAAAATACCGTAATATTTATTTTAATTTTTTTATAGGTTCCACATACAAGGCGCAATCAATATCTTTTGTTTTCTGTTTGTATCTTATTTATTAATTGATGAAAATGAATGATATTACAATCAAAAGAAGGTTTGAAGTTCCTGTTGTTGTGTGAGATTTCACGATTAAAACAGCGTGCGCTAATACAATTTCTGACGGCAGAAGGTGTTTATGACGAAACATGTGTTAACGCTAAAATAATCGGGATGTGGGTAGATTGTAGGCACGGAAGACCCAGGTACATCGAGTGTGAAGGATAAAACCCGCGTTAGACGCACGCTGCCTGTATCCATTCCAGTGAATATGGTGCGTGTTGTTGAAATAATTTGTAGCATTCATCGTATTATCCAGAGTGTGTGTTCCAGACGAGTGCATCGTCAGTTTGGATGTGTATCAGCAAAATTTAGCGCGCTACTAAGCATAGGGGATGCCTTTATCCAACAAATGGCAACTGAAAATGAATCATGAACTCATCACTACAATCCAGAGAGTATAAACCATAACACGGAGTACCGGCATACGCGTACCCCTCGCCCGAAGAAATTTGAAACATAGCCATGAAATGGCAAAGCTTTGGAATCACCATCACTATCAACCTAGTACTTGCGTGTTCATCTATGTAGAATTTCACCCAAGAAAATGTAATGATTCACCACCACAACGCTCGGTCTCACAAAAGCATTCTGATTCACACACCCCATAGTCCAAACCTAGCGCCATGTGACTTTTGGCTGTCCCCGAAGCTGGATCAACATCTGAAGGACACGTACTTTGCATCCAACGAAGAATCGATCTCATACTTCTCTGACAGCATCCAAGCACCAGTGTATCGATGACGGAGGTGCAACAACCCCGATGGGAACTATATCGAAAAATAAATTACTCTTTTGAAGAGGGCATTTCAATTTTTTTTTAATTATAACATCTTTCATTTTCTTAAATTAGTGAAAAGTTGTGAACCATGAAGCAAAAAATATTGAACACTCCTCGTAATTCACTTGAATACACCATTGGCCCAGTTAATTATATTCATATTTGAATTAAATCTGTTAGCTCTAGGTATGGGATATGCCAAAACAAATCGAAAAAGAATTTAAAAATATAATGAATGGTATAAAAATAAAGTAAGCAAAGAAGACTGTGTACAATAGTGTATTTGTGCCAATTGTGTTATATGGCAGTGAGACTTGGGTATGTCAGAAGAAGCGTATAAGTAAAATAAACGCCGTAAGTATGAGGTATCTAAGCGCTGCATGTGGTAAAGTGGGTGATGGATACATGCCAGGTGAAGAAGACACTGCCTAAGCTGTACGAAAGAAGTGCGTTAAGATGGTTTGGACATGTGGAACGAATGAGTAATGAACGCTTAACAAAGAGAATATATGAGGCAGGTATGAATGGAAAAC
>JAHWXV010185022.1:0-14047 GCA_024586415.1 Phrixothrix hirtus
TTAAATTTAAATAATTTACAAAAGGAATTAGCGATAGATAACAATTGAATTTACATAAATTAGATGATTAGACGCACAAAAAAACAGCGGGAGCTGACACCTAATGTTGAAAGTATTGATCGCTTAGTTTAACAAACCATTTACCGTCAATCTTGTTAGCACTGAAAATTTATTTGTAGCTTCACGTGAACTTCCTCATCTCCATGCCTGCCGTGAAACACTGAAGTTTCGGGCGTAACATCAATTTGTCCCGTTACTGATTTCGCTGAACTGCTTCGAAGAAAGCAACGTCAACATTTTGACTTGATCACTAAGATCTCCCGATTTTTTCCCGAGTGAACATATGTGGAACATTGTGGGTAAAAGACTAAGGAATTTACTTAACCCATCATTGACTTTGAAAGCTGCGTGACATGAATGGGAATTGGGATGCAGTAGAGCAAACTGACATCGATAATGTTACATCGTGTTACTCCACGCGTAAATAACAGAGGTGGCTCGACACGTTATTAGTGCAAAAAAAATTACTGCATATTGTTCTTTCAAATTTTAATGACTTCATACTTTTCAATAGTTAAAGCGTCTGCCAAATTTTATCAAAAAATTCCAACACTTTCTAGGTGGTGCAGTTTCTATGTTACATAGTATATGTATCCTAGTTTTTAATGATTCACTATGTAAAACTTTCAAATCTAACCATAAATGTATTTTGATTCCTATGCCGCGTCAATCACTCTGACTAACATTTCTAACATAAATTTTTATTTTGGAGTATAAACTTCTAACAAACAACTGTTGGTAAGCTTTGGAGGGTAAATTGTGGCGGATAAATTGTTAAAAAGAAATTTGCCGCAAATATTCTGGATTTTCGCGAATTCCAAATTAGCGAATGAGAAATTTTAGTCTTCCTTTAAAGGAGGTGCTCAAAATGTTCACCGCCACTATTAATACATCCTTGTGCGCTACGGTGTAAAGATTATTATGTTTGACGGCATCAGTAGGTATTTGTGCAGCATTAGGTAAACGTTCCGCCAAGTATTCTAGGATGTCTACAGACACTCCATAAACTAATTGTTTCCTATAACTCTATGAATAAAAATCAGAAGAAACAGGCGGAAATAAAAACTGTAGTAACGAGGAACGTATGAAGGGCAATTTGTCAAGATTAAAGTTAGCCAAATTAGCTATTACGTTTCATTTTGTGTCAACTGTAACTTTGAAAAATTGTTCAAAAAATTGCATAAAATATTGGAGTTACAATTGGATCTACGATGAAAATGATCATCGCCGATTGTGTACATTTCAATCTACATTCATAATTTGAACGTGTAGGAAGGGTATGATGGTGTATCTCATTTTGTTGCTTATTCCTTGTCTTCTACGGCGACATTTTATAGCATTCCAAAAACGATCACACAAATAGTTATCACTTTTTTATTAGCGTTTTTTTTTGGAAACGACAAGGAGTTTTTTAAAAAGTAAATTTTTTCTTAAATTGGAAGTGCCTCCACGTTTTGGTTAAAGTTTGTCGTACCAATTTTGTGTCATGTATTATTTACTAGTTTTAAATAAATTTTATGTTTGTATAAATAAAAAATAGTACTAAATTTTTCATTTGAAGCAATTTTACTGTTGTCAATACTTTTGCACATAATGTATTTGTTTTAACAAGTTCTAGAATGTTTTCAATCACATGGCTAGTTAAAAATGGAAATTTAAATATTTCTTTCCTCAAAAAAAAATGTACAAGATACTTTTAATTGGTACAAACAACTTAAAAAATATTTCACGTATTCTCGCCTAGAATAACAGAAACAAAGATGGCGTATGTTAATGTAGCAGGATATTGAATTTAAAAGCGGTAAAGAATGGTGCATGATAAGAGTGTCATTTATGTTCAACATTTATCCTAATCTTTATGTCAAAATACTCAAGACATTTACATAACAGCAACTTCCAAATGTCTTTTATATTTTTTCTTACTCACTTTCTAGAATAATTTAGTACCGATCTGCATTTTAATAACTTAATTTTAATCTGAAATGGCCGTGTTTTGTCATTTTATTATATAGAACTTGAGTTTTAGTATTTAAAGTCGATAAATAACCCATACATTTATGTAAAATAATTTGCATAGAAACTTGGACAATTATTTAGAATTTACGGTTAGCAAAACACGTTTGGTATGGGGATTTTAATTTTGCATGTTGTTCAATACAAGAAAACAAAATAAATAAATAATTCGTAGAAGATCCACGGGTGGCATCTTAAAATCAACATGTTTATAAGAATATTTTGGGTTTGTCTCACTTTATGTAACAGATTTTTCTACTTTGTAACTATTTTATGGGAGCAGGAATTGCGCCGATAAGTAACTCAATAAAATTACAATGGTACTGCGTAATCACAGCTGAATTGGCTAAATGTCTGGCCTCGCATTTTAATTTACTTTTTAACGCTTGTTTTTGTATTCAGTTAATCTTGCGTATTTATATTCTAACAAAATTGCAGGTACGTGCACAATATTGTTTTACAACCCAGCCATAATAAAAAGAATTAAGTACACCTCAAAATGCAGAGTCATGATCTCATTGTAAAAGATATAATCAGGATAATTAGCGAAGACGCAGAAAGCTAATACTAAACGGATATTGTTGCGGATAATTGTTTTTTTCTACTTGCAGCAGGTTTGGTGCGGATAGGCAATTATTGAACATCAGAAATAATAAATCAACGTCAACGTCACCCACTTATTGTTTACGACATTTTAATTAAAAGCGAAACTTGCTAATGATGCTTGAAAAATGAAAATTGATAATCCTTATTTAGGCTGTAATTTATGTGCAATTATTGTGTTTAACACATATCTCATTTCAGCCTCTCCCAAACAATCTTCAGAAAAATGCCGATACTAATTGATGTTGTTAACACCTAACAACAATCGGATATTTCTTACCTTTAAGGCACATTTCTGTACTTTCCAATTATCGTCTTTACTGTTTTGACAACGACAATTGCCTAGAAGATAATTTTTTAAGAGGTGAAAGATACATGGAAAAAGACGAAGAGGCGGGTCATGACGTCACGAGACCGATAACCCAATTGTTTAATATTTTAACTCTTTGGCTTGACGCAATTTATTTAATAATGTCAACAATCGAGTTTAATAACCGTAACAAATTATGTATGCAAGATATTATAGACCAATGCTAACAAAGCAAAATTAAATTTCCCGGTCGGGTCATGTCGGGTCATTACGGGAGCTGACTGAATATTGTTATGTTTTATAAATTCTTACACTTTTGTATCCTTCCTATTGTTACTAGTTTCTCAATAATACTTAAAATTTTAAGCTGAAGGTTTATAAAGTTTTTTTCTATAATAATCTCCAAGGTGGCATAAAATGGCTTAGCGAGGTGTTGGTCTTGTCGCTTAGCTCAACGTTTCTATTGAATCAGCGCTCACATCTTGAGCGCAACGTTGCTCCAAAGACTACCTTACAGCTAGGGAAAAACCTTTGGACTATGACTTTAACCAAGAAGCAACTTCAAACTCAGGCAGTTTTATTATACTAAATTAATACATCGGTTGCAACGTTGATTAGAGCCCAAGTTTAAGTGAATTTCGAGTTTTGCTTTAAACTTAAACGGACAAATTTCAATAATTATAAGCAATAAAATTTTTTCAAAGTGTGGAGTAGAGTTTGGCAAGGTAAAAATGACTCGGGGCATTTCTACGATAGAGTTAGAAACTTACCTCTTAAAATAAATAAATAAATTTGTTTAAAAATATGTATCCATCAAAACTGATCACCGCAACCAGTTAATGCTATAAGAATGTAATTGAGTAATGCATGTAATATGAATCATTTATTTTTAGGCATCGTCTTGTAAAGATAATCGATCTATTTATTAATTTCACTGGAAATAAGATTTGAGAATAACGTGTAGATTCTGTGAAACTAAATTTTGTATCTTTATTTTTGATTTAGGCGTCTTATAAATTTAAATGTTCATTCACGTAAATTATCTGGTACAATACCACAAGTGCATAAAAATTGCCCATAATTCTGAATAAAGCGTGTTGTCTGAAAACTGCGCGAGTTTGTTTTCTTCGTTGTTTGAAAGCTAAAAGAGCCCGACTCCGAAGGTGGAGAGCTCTTTTTTCAACAACAATGAAAATGAATGAGTGCGACTTCTATTAGACAACACACTTTATTCAAAATTATCTGTAAACATTTTTGCACGAGTGATATTTGGTGGAATATTTCCCGCTTGTATGATACGACTTCAGATGAACTATCGCTGTAATTCGACTGCAGTTACATCATCGTAGATGATTACCGCTGTAATTCGGTGAATATTGCATTTACTATAAGGCGTTATTTACACATTGGTTTGTTTTTGAATTTAGCCTTTATTAACTAAATTCTGAATTTAAGGAAATCTTTTAGGAATTACAAATACATTTAAGGGTGTTAAAATATGGTACTTCTTGTTTTAAATTTTAAATAAATATCGTAGCATAGTGACGAATTTCCAATTTCCAATAAATAATGTAGCAATCTGTATACAAAATATCTTATGGATCCTTTATATAAGATCAATTGCCTAATTTTAAATTAATCTCATTTTATTAGACAATTTGCATAATAAAGCATTATTTAGAAAATTGCGTACGTGGCATTCATCTGTATCACACATGAAACACATTGTTTCCTTGTTAAAATTGACGGTGTAAAAATAATTAACGTCCATATCACTTTTGATTCTCCTTTTGTTTGTAGCGGATATCTTGTAAAAATGTAAAATTGAAAATATTTAAATAAAAATTGTGCCTTTTCGTGATACACTGTAGCCATTAAATCATACCGATGTTTTCGAAATTTGGAAACGCCGAAATGTATATTGGAGAATCCTTTATGGGATTAACTAACGCATCCTTCTGCTATTGTCAAATTTGTTTTGGATTCTTAAGCCAGACATCCTATATGAATTACAGAAGTTATACAAGAACAGCCTTCGTTTACTACATAGATTTAAAATTCGTAACAGTCAGCATAAAAAGAAATAATTTATTAATCTAAATTTTGTACGAACGAAAGATCGTTCCGTAACATTTAAGGATCTGGTGGTTTAATGTAGCATTTTGAAATAAAAACCGAATAATTCTGTATGATTGTGTTTAAGATAACATTTATGTAATGAATATTTAATGCAGTGCGCTATTGCCAATTAGAAATTAAGAATTAAAATTATAATGCATAACATAATTTTAACGATACATCCATATGCGTAACGGTAATGATTCATATTTTCTTTGCACATAGATAATCACTAAAAAACGCCTAATTTGCGCATAAAATAATTTAACGTTAATAAAATTTCCTATGGCGTGTTTTGTTGGTCAAGCACTTGCATTAGATTTTAAAAATTAATTGGTGCGGTAGTGAACAGCAATCTATCTGAAATCAATGTTTGTTAAATTTGTCACATCAATTCATTAATGCAAGAAACCTAGCTGATTTTATTTACTTGCTGAAAAAGTTTCGGGACTTAGTTGCAGACATATCTTTTTAGATGGAATTGCTATTGAATCAGCAATGTTCTTCGTTACCTCAGTCTCATACACGATAATAAGGTAAAGATATGATGGATGTTCTCTGAATTCAAGTAACTGTACTAGTATCTTGAATTGGATACTGTATAAGTAACTTTTATACGTAATTTATTGCCTATATGAAAGTCATTTACATTCGAACCAAATGTGTATGTTTGCTGACATAATTTAGTTTTCTGCTATTCAATTAATTAGTTTAGGTGTTTCGAGCTGTTTTCTAATATCTGTATTTCTATTTATTTTAATCTAAAATAGCCTTACTTACATGAATGACTTTAGCCGTTGCGAATCTTGTTTTAATATTGCCGCTCTAAGGTAACCTGCTAAAAGCTATATAGTAAACGCTGAAGTAACGAGGATTATCAAAAACAACAAAATATAACGTATATGAGAAAGCAAACTTAAAGGTAACAAACTATTCCACAAAATAATCTAGTTTGCCTTAATTTAATTAAAGGAAATCTGGCTACTATAAGTAAACTAAGAACGTATTTATCGTGAAACGTTACAAAAAATATACAAACGAGAAGTGGCTTGATTTATTTATTTAATTCTTGAAAGCAATCTTTTATTCGCGTTTTGAACTTATTTTTATTTTAAATTTAAGGTCTTTATTGAATGAATGCAAAAATTGAATTTTACTGATTAGGTTTTAAGCGTGTGCCGCGATTGAATTGATTTGTATCTTTACATATCTTAAACACTATAATTTGGTTGATTATGTAGATAGTAAAAATGCAAAACTACCGTTCTTATGGTCGTTCGTTTTTGTTGTACTTGATTCTAGATTAATAAATGGCAGGACATTATATGCTTGCAAATATTTACAAAAATAGACGTATCTAAAGAAACAACGGAGAGAATATTCAAGTATTTTATGCATTAAAATATAATTTATATTCTAATAAATATTTGATTCTTATATTTTAATACCAATTTAAAATCAAACAGTGATGCTTTAAATAAATCAGATTGCGACAAGGAATCCTTTTCTTATTACAATATTTTAATAGTGGCTAAAGTAATTTTAAATTAGATACAAAAGATTTTGTTTTGATGTTATTGAGACGGTACAGCAAATTGTAATATTCACTTGAATTGTTGAACTGGATTTTGAGTACTACCCATTTGCTTTTGTTGTATTTGATACCTATATACAGTGTGTTCCGAAAATCTTATTTCATTGAAACTAAATACATGTTGAATGTTTTTGATTATTGAAGTACCGTCTTTTATTGATTTAGATAGTACCTATTTCATTAAATTTAAAGAAAAATGAGCGATCAAATAGGATGTCTGTAAGTAATGAAATTAATCCTGCTTTTATCGCGAGAGCTCCATCTTCGTATAATTTGTTAATGCCATCAATAAAAAAATTATTAATTCGCACCAACATGACTAAGAATAAATAAAATTGTATATATAAAATTCTTACACAAATAATGTGAATTAACATTAACGTAAATTAGTTAGTTTTAATATCCGTTTAGGCTAAGTTGTAAAAATTAAACTAGACTGTCATAACGAATACGTGACCATTTCAATAGATTGTAGAATTTAAAGTAAGCTTGGAAATTTATTAGGTTTGTCGCGAATGGATACCTAAGTTACGTTTTAATGCGAGGAATTCGCAAATAGACATAATCTATATACATTAGAGTGTGATCCATAAGGATCGATTAATCGAAAATCAGATTAAACTCTTTAGTTTAAATTTAAAAAGCAAGTAGTGGTTTTGGACAGACCGATACAGATTTAGTCAAGTTACAATGCAAATATACAGTAATCGAGTTCAATCAATTGAAGGCCAAGTTCGATTGTTATACTCACACATGATAAAAAATGTGAAAATTAATTACATTAGAGAGAAAAACGTTGCAAAATACAGAAACGTTAGTTTTCGACTTCAAATTAATTTCTTTGTATCCTTGAGTGACAAAACGGGCATTGCTGGGTGCGATAAATTAAAAGATAAGTTTAATTCATAACATAAATGGCATTTATTTTAATTAGCTAAGCAAGCGGACCAAATTTCTACTGCACCTTTAAATATTCCATTCATAACCAGGTAGAAATAGAAATACCTTTCTTTAGACAAAACTATTTTAATCTCATTTAACATTTGAAGTAAAATAACTGTAAACAAGCATTTTTACTGTCAACATTTGAAACCCGCTTTTCTATTTTATTATATGTTGTTTATATATATTTTTTAACTTTTACTCCATTTTAATAAATTGTTTTATACTGATATTGGTATTTTTTCAGACCATAGGAATGAGAAGTTGGGTTTATACAGATTCGTTCGCGCCGAAAGTTTATTGAATTAACACGCTCCCATTTTGAAACATGCGGAGTTACTAAATACGTTGTTGTATTACAATCATTAATAGAGATAATACAGGCGTCACTTCAAATACAACTATAATGAGAAGGACGTGCCTTCTAATGCTCTTGTATGATTGTCACAATTCAAGCGAATATCGTTTTCAATTGAGTATGCACTTTTCGTTCTTGATTGTAGGTAACTACCCTAGTAGGTAAACGGTAAACAACCATACTTGAACTTAAATATTGAAGTTTGCGTGGTCGATGACCTCTAATTCATAATAAATAAAATCGCTCGATCAACGACCTAATTGATAACAAATTAATTAAACCGTCGTGGCCACGAAACAAAGTATCCAACGGAGCGGTTTGTCCAAATGTTAATTGACAACTTGATGATATGAACCTAGCTAGGACTGATATTCGTTTTTCATTATGTGGTACTGCTAATCTATACCATGATAGCATCTCAGCAGATTGGGTTTAATTTACGCTTTTATTTGGCAGGAAAGCAGTATCAGTATATAATTCCATCGTTTCTGAAAAACAGTAACACTTTGTAACGCCATTGTGTTCAAGGGCCCGCACTTAATTAAAGGCAGCTTTATTCTTCGCTATATATTTAATGGCATTATGCGAATATACCCAAGTGTTGGCTCAAAATGTCTGCCTTCTCAGATATGGCAATATCAAATGCAAACATTAAAATCATTTCGGCAAAAATCAGTTTGTTAAAACTTTGTTAATAACTGTGTTGGAAAATTCAACTAATATAAGCTGGTTATTTTTTATAGATACCTCATTGCACGTGGGGCTAACGGATTTTAATCTTTAATTAATAACTATTCCAATCTAGATTTATCGTTCATTCCCTTTGTAGCAACTATGAAAGCGCTCTCTCTCTCTCTCTTCCTCCCTCCCTCCCTCCCTCCCTCTTCCTCTCTTTCATTCTCTCTATCTCCTCTTTCTCTCTCTCATCTTTCTCTCTCTTTGTCTATCTGTCTTTCTTTCTAAACTTTCACACACTCTTTCAAATCAGCGTTTAACATGCCTCCTCCATTTGTTTCCATTTATCTCTGCCTTAATATCAATTTTATTCCAGCTAATTTGTTGAGATACTATCGAGTTAATTGTCATTCTATCTTCTTTTTTCTTCTCAAAGGTTGCCATTCTGGCTATATGTCATATTCATTGCCACTTCAATTCCAGTATTGTTTTTGTTACATTCTTCAGTTTTGTTTGTTTTCCCATCCCTTAATATCATAACTAAAATTTCTCCATATTTCATTGGGCGACTTGCAGTTTGTATAAAGTCTTTTTCTAAATGGCTCGATTTGTGTTCATCAGGACACAATTCCCTAGGACTTGTGGTTTTATGTGTTATGAGCTGTTTTTCTTTATTTCTTAAGATATAATTCGTCTCCTCAAATGTGTTAATCTGCAATTTGCTTATATTTATTGATTTTTATAGTTTGTCTTAAGTACATGTATTTATCCACGACTTTAATTATTTCGCTAACTGCTATTTCGTTATTCTGTTGTATTGGGCATTTTCTTATAATTTTTATCTTTTGTCTATTTGTATTGTAAGTCCAACTTCTTAACATTTATCTTTCAATTCTTACAGTATTATATATAAATCTATGGAAACATCATTTAATTATAAATTTATTTTGGTATAGTTGATTTACGCGTTGCTAATGCGATAAATTTAATTCGTTAATGGTCTAAGAATTTGTATGAATGTAAACGATGTTATGAGACTACTATATTTAATCAATTGTTTTTTAAATCTTCGATTTATAAAATGTGGTAATTATGTTTAACTTTCAGAGCATCAATGCATGACAAATTGTAAAACAACTATTTGCCATTTGCCAAGATGGAATATCGATTAACGCTAAATTTGCATATGCCTTTCAAGTTTTCAAATTTTCGACTATCAGCAAATATTTTAGGTGACATCAACCTTCGAGTAAAGAGTATCAACCATTTGCGATTTTCGTACTTGAGTTGTAAGCTTAAGTAACAGTCACATGCAAAGTTGAAAGAACCTGCTTCAATGAGTTCTCAGAAGGCTTGAACTGCCGGTTACAGTTGTACTATTGTATAAAAAAATTAAAAAACATATTCTGACGCTTGGTCTGAAGAAAGCAACACAAATTATAATTAGAATATTAAGATCTTTGTTAATGTTTCAGAAAATACGTTATTTATTTTCACAGCGTTCAAGCGACCTGAAAATTACGAAATCCATAAGAAAAAATTTGGGTTTAAAGTCTGGAATCTTTAAAAACAAAATCTTGATTCCTCTACAAAATAATTGCGATCACTTCTAACCATAGAAATTTTATGACCACATAACCTACTTTAAAGGTTGAAATTATATTTTATACTCGCAATTTATCTAAATTTTCAAGTGGAAACAAACTTATAATAAAAACTATGGCATACTTTTTAAAATTACATTTCATAATTATATTATATATATCCGTCATTCAAGGTCAATTGAGAATAGAAGCTTAGTATTTGCCACTGAGATAATGAAAAATGATTATTGTTAGGAAAAGTAATGGCATGTTATTTGCCCAAATTGCTTTGGTTTCGTGATTTTATAAAAATGCAAGCGATTAACAGTCTGCCAAAATCTTTGCCATAGATAAATTCTATTAAATTGTAAGTATAAACTGATGTTGATTGGAAAGATAAGAGCGGTATTTATTATTTTTAAACATTATATTGGTCGATATTTTAATCGTCCACTCCAATGCGCGTCCATTCGTCATACGTCTTATTATGAATTCGGAATCTTATAAGATTTCAGCATTGCTAAATAATTGGAGTTAGAATACCAAGCAAAGCGTAATCAAATGAAAACACAATATAAGAAATATTTTGCCGTCGGAAACACAACCATATTCCAAGTTAAAGAATAAGAATAAAATATGCGTTACTTTATTCAATTGATAGGATATCGGGATTTTAAATATGTTACGATTGTTACCGTGACATGCATCGAGTTTAAAAGCGTATAAAGAAAAAAGAACAATTCTATGTTTGTGTACCTAAGACATTTATGCATTAGAAGGAAACACCCAAACACCTACATAAATATGTTCTTTCAGTTTAAATAACCGTGAAATTAAAAATCAAAAACTAGTGGCGCCTACTTTCACTTTAAGATCATCCTGAAGGTGTATCTTTTGAAATCGCTCATAAATTCCAGCTTGGATATTCATATAGTACTTAAAAGTTGCTTAATTAAGTAGATAAATAACATTTTCCCATATAAATCAACAAATATGATTTATTAAGGGTAATATTTCGTGTTAGTTTAGAAATGGCGTTTCATGCATATTCAAAAGTTTAAAACAGCGCGCTCGGTTATCGCTGATCTACAGTTACAAATTTAGGAGAAATTTGGTCGATTTCTAGTGTACAGAAATTGCATAAAGACATTACAATTGAATAATGTTACAAGAATGGACCGAGTGGGATTTGTATACTACTTTTCAATGTAACCGTCACGAGAAATTATGGCGTTTGATAGAAGAAATTACGGTTTCATGATTAGGCTTTTAACGTAGGCAGGCATGAGTTGGTTTGTTGTGTTGCTCAGCTACTACTTTTAATGTATCCAGTACAAGGATAAATTTCCAATCCCTATTAGTTGGAGACGCCAACCAACGCTAATTAATTACAAGCCGGGTGCGTGAAACACCCATCAAGCAAGTATTCTAGATTATTTAATTAAATTGATGTTGTTGATCCGGAGTTGCCCCGAACTTGATTTAATTTTTGATAAAAATCCTGTTTATATTTCTCTGCCCGTGTTTGTCAAACTTTTGCTTTGCCACGGTTACATTTTTATTTAATTATCTTTATAAATAACATTTATACAAAAAAAAAATAAAAATGGCTAGACCTTTTAAAATTGAATATGAATTCGTGTTTATATCATATACAGGGTCGCTTTAAAATATTTTCAAATATTTCAATCTTAAAATAAAAGTTAGATCCCCTTTTTTTCGCCTTTTGTTTTAGAACTTCTGGCATTTCATTATTTACAAACCAAAAATCGTCTACAACATTACTGAAAAGCAATGAAAGATTAAGCTGTCCATATAGGATTTGAATTAAGACAATTGCTCTTTATTTTTCTAACTCAAAATATAAGGGTCTTTATACTAAATATGCTTCGAAATTACAATACTACAGCTATTTGGACATATTAGACGGGACGGGTCGCAGGCATTTCATCTATATATCTAGAGTAAATAAACACCAATATAAAATAAATTAAAATGAGGTGAAGTTTAGTCAGAACGCTCGACTAGTGAAGCATGAAACGTATAAAATGGTAACGTTTATCTCTATTTACGTATCTTGTAAGCATGCTTTCATTTTTAATATCGTTATAGACTTTGAACTAGCAAAGTATTTTATGCATCGACTTGACTGCAATCGGTGATGGTTGCCATGAATTCTATATCTTAATTACTAACAAATAATGCGTTTATTATAGTTTCTAGGTAAAATTTATTTTTGTGTACATGTTGGGTTGCCTACCTATAATTCTTATAACTACTTTTATTCAAATGAGTTCTCTATGTAGACATTCTACAAAATTTATACCAAGTAGTTTCTTTCATTTAGTTACTTACTAGTTGATACAATCAATCCGAAATGAATGTGTTTGTTTACTTTCACCAGTTAATGTGTTTAAAAACGCTTAGTTCTTTCTTTAACTGATGTTAACAAAATTTATAATTGATAAGCTAAGCGTTGTTGTAACCTGCTTTATTGAAGGTACACGTAATTAATTTTAAATTGATATTAAAATATAAGAAACATAGTTATTAGAATCTAAATCATAATTTAAATGCATAAAAACAAAGCATCAGCCAACAGATGAAATGTAACTTGAATATTACCTATGTTGTTTGCTGGCATCTAGGCATGAGTAATTCTAGCTATACACAAGTTTCCCGGATATACGCACAGACATATTCTGATGACATTTAGTAATCAAAGAAAACTGTCTAAGGCGAAAACTGGAAAAGTCGGAATCTTGCTTATTCCGGAAAATATGTACCGTTCCGTGAAAATTATAGGGAAAATACATAGGCTAAACCAGAAACAGCTCAACGAGAATACGGAAAGAAAATATAAGTCCGATGGAATAAATTTAACCTGAAAAATACGGAAAATTGTGTCTGCATACGTAATGTAAATAATATCTATACTTTTAACATGCATAAATTTGTATGTATTTCTTAGGAGGAATTAAAATTATATTTGTGTATTCAATTTAACCGTGAGGCTTTTCAATGTTATTAACAAACTTTAAAAGGGACTTATTCATACTATTCTGCTAGACCGCAGAAACGACTCACATGCACTTTCAATCCTAAGTACGTGCGTATATTGTGCAATTTACCGATGCTGTTACAAGTATTCTCGTGGTGTTCGAAACTAACACGTCACGTCCGCGAATAAAAAAATTATTTTAATTTTTCAAATCATCTTAAGATTGGTATTTTTAACTAGATTTTGTGTTTTTTTTAAAATAAAAATGGATCGCATATATAAGACTTTTACAATTAAAGAAAAAATTAACCTAATTAAAGCCCACGAAACTGAAGGTTTAACCTCTAAGCAATTCACCGTTAAATTTAACTGCGGAAAAATACAGGTGTATGATATTTCGAACAACAAGGCTCGTTTTAAAGAACAGTGGTTTATTAAAGCACAAAACTCGCGTTCAAAACGCAGGCCCCGCACAACTGAAAATAGGGACATTAACAAAATTACGTATGAATTGTTTATAGCTGCTAGATCTAGAAATTTATCAATATCAGGACCAATGTTTAAAACATTAATGTAATTACGAACCATCATCGAAGAGGCCTCTGCTCATAATAAAAGTTTAATTCAAACATGATTTCACAAATGTGGAATGCAAAACTTTAAAAAATGTCCATGTACATATTGCTATGGCCAATTTGACCATTTAATTAAAGATCCACGTAAATTTAAAAATACCTGAGCAATCGTGTACACAAAAATGCAATTTTTAACTAAAGGAGGTTTATTGAAT
>JAHWXV010185031.1:0-14450 GCA_024586415.1 Phrixothrix hirtus
TTTATTATCGAGGTGTATATCGTATATTGAATAAAAGTATATTTGTTGTTATACACGTTATACCGTATGTCAAACTAAATTTTAGATAAAGGGAGGCAGTTACAAACAAACACTTTTAGTTACTCTTGTCTTTGATAGATTCAGTCGGTTGTTATCTGTCAAAAGTTTTAGTTTGAATTCAAATAGACAGATTATGTTTGGTGTCACGTCAGTTGTTATCTGTCAAAAGTTTTAATTTGAATTCAAGTAGTTTTATTTTCGTATTTAGACATTTTATGTTACAATGATTTTTACTAGTGTTCATAAGACGTTTGTAATAGAGTCCTATTTTCGAAATGGTGTTAGAGTTGATGGTAAGTGGACATAAAATGTTTAAATACGAAAATAAAACTACTTGAATTCAAATTGAAACTTTTGACAGATAACAACTAACGTGACGCCAAACATAACCTGTCTATTTGAATTCAAATTAAAACTTTTGACAGATAACAACCGACTGAATCTATCAAAGACAATAGTCATTAAAAGTGTTTGTTTGTAACTGCCTCCCTTTATCTAAAGTTTAGTTTGACATACGGTACAACTCTGTGATCCTTGAACTACTAATTTGTCATGCATATACATGCTTCGCATTCTTTGTTTGCTACGCGTTGGTTTTATGTAGTTATGTTTGAATTGTACATGTAAATGTTAACATCAATGTATTTGTGTGTTTTCGAAGTAACTTTTACGTGAGGGAATGTTCGGCAAGGATTCTATTATTTATTTTACGTTTCTCGTGCTAGTATGACATAAAAAGGGCAAACGGAGAATGACCTAAATGTCTTTGTATTCCATTCCACCAGGTGACTATTCGCACGACAGCTGAAAAGCCCTTTTGTCGTGCCTACAATCTTCGTTAGCGTTACCGAAGTATAAACGGTGTAAACAAAGCACTATTGCCTATTATGAATGTCAGAAAATATTCTTACAGTATTAATACAGATCTAGGGCTTCTACGATTATAGTGAAACGAAGTACGTCCTGAATCACAATACTCGCACATACATAAAACAATTGACGAGGAAACGGTTTAATGGATAATATGATTGGAAAGTTATGCCTGTATGTAGGAGAATCAATAAAACTATGATTAGTCTATGCTTTGTTCCTGCTTTTATACTAGCGTGTTATTTTGTTTAATATGAAACTGTTTGACAGTGTATCTTTTTTTTTAATGTAGCTTGAGGCTATAATGCAATCTCTTCAACTATCTTAAATGTTACAATATAGGTTCTTCGCTAGATGTATCTAACTAGTTCATATTATAGTTAATAATTTTAAACATTTTACTTATATCAAGATTTCTATTTAATGTCTATGCTCTTTTGTGCCTTTTGCCACAAGATGGTCACAACTTGGTTTGTATTTTTATTTTTTAATTCGACTATGTCGTAATAAGTACATTGAACTTTCATTCACTCTCACCTTGAATCACATGTTATCTCCAACTTGAACTTTTTTTTTTTTCTATGTAATTCTCTATTAATTGGTATTATTTTAATTAAAAGGTATTTACATTTCATTTCAATGGATATTTTTATGGGCTATTCTTAATTAATATTTTTAATTCCACCATTAATTTAAATATAATATTTTATAATTTATTTTTCACTATTTAAATTAAATTTTAATATATGTTTCTCAATTCTTTTAATACTAATTACCTGAATCGATAATTTCGATACAATAATATAAAAATCGATCTGGGGAAAACGTAATAGATCCATGAAGAATTAACAGGAGGCCCTAGAGATCAGACTTGCGTAGGAGGTCACTGGAAAAGCTCTATACGAAAATGGATATGTCGGGATTGACTTGAAACTTTCCGCTTAAATAGAACACTACACAGAATTTACTAGAAGGCACCTAGGTAATTAAATCTATCTGTAAGCAGAAAGAGAATAGGTTCGGTTCCATCAGTTACGTTATTTATACGTAAACTGTTTCCCAAACTTAAGAGCCTGTACAGTCGTTGCTAGCAGTTTAACGTCTTATGGGAGATTACATGTTAATTCTTTCAAAAAATTCACATTTGTTATAAAAACTATTCATTTTCTGTTTAAAAATTTATAATTGTCAGTTTTTAGACTACACCTTTTGTTTATCAAATTATTTAAATACTTACAAATTTATACATAACTAACAATTAATTTAAAGGCCCTCTGTAATGAGGTCAATGAAAAGTCGGTTTGTAGATTTACATTTTATATATTTCAATTATTTTAAAATAAAAGGCGAATAAAATCAATTTCTCTTTAAACTGATATTTTTCAGTAAATTATTTCTTTTTTTATAACGAAGAAAATAGGGAAACAAATATTTCTCAAAAACATCCAATATGTGTAATAAGTATGTAGATATTGTGAATAAAATTCGGATGTAATTGGGTCTTGCTATTGAAATATATCCAGACTTCACCGTTCCACGTCCCTCACTCCAAAACCCGCTGAAATTCATACGACCGACTGACTATACGGGCCCTTAAGGTACTACTAGAACGCATTCATCAGGAGATAGCTAACTTAAAATAAACACAATACAGAAAAGGCGTTTTTATATAAAATCTTTGTGTAATTGTGTCAAGGAATAATCTCCTTCTCCTGTATGATACTACTAATTTTGAAGCGTTTGTACTTTGACGCTTTTCAAAGAAAATTATTTTAAGATACCCTGTATGTAAAGCCATTTTTAGCTAATTTCCATTACAATATGGTTTAATAAAAATTCTTAAGCTTAGGATGTTTATACTTATTAAATTGGTAATTCTTAAAATATTTTTAAAAACTTATTTTTAATTATTTTACTTTAATAATAAATATCTTCATTTCAAATAAAATGCATTTAATCTATAATAAGAAAAGTTCTTGAATGCGGATTAGAGTCTTAAAGTATTTCACCTTATAATACAATATGACAGAGCAAGGTCTTACAAACTCAAGTATGTTGTGGCAGTTAGTGTAATGAAAGAAAATCAATCCGACAATTAGTTTATCGCAAACTCTTGCCGCTTTCAGAGCACGTTTCGCAATTTATTCCACATGGGGCATAAGTTGGTCTTGAACCATCAACATCTAAAGATATATTCGTTATAAACAAAAGTTTCCTCCACGCCATTGTTTTCAATAAGTTCTGTGATATAAATAACGTAAAAGTGCTAAAAAGGGCGAAATTTGTAATTCTTTTTGTTTCCAATCAAACTGTTGTGTTTTATGCAACATCATTGTGGATTTCAAGTTTAGCGAAGTATTTAATAATTAGAAGTGTAGCGGAATTAAATTCTTTCTTGTCTTCAGAATTAATTTTCAAACGGAAACTACTTCGCGACCCCACTGAAATACCATACGCCACTAAATTTTACAGAAAGAGATTCTAAATTATTAATATTATCTATTTACTAAGAAATCAAATCATTACCATAGATGAATAGGAGTGCGTTTACTTTACATAAAATGTAAATTAATTTTTTATAATAAACTAGCTCGAAAATTTTTGTAACTAATATTTGTATTTCTGTTTGTAGAAGTTTAAAGTTGGATTTACATTTAAATGTATTGGTTGAATCCACAAGTAAATTAATAATGGTTTATATTCAATTTAATATTATACTATACCGACATTTAATTTATTACCGTGTTTTATCGTTTTTATTCTTAAAGTAATATTTAATTGCAGTAGTCAGGTAAGACAATTTTATGACCTTAAAAATTGAGTGATTACTTAAACTGTCCTGGAATGGTGTATTTGAGTACGTATTAACCCCGTAAGGATTCT
This sequence comes from Phrixothrix hirtus, assembly GCA_024586415.1. Lineage (NCBI taxonomy): Eukaryota > Metazoa > Arthropoda > Insecta > Coleoptera > Phengodidae > Phrixothrix > Phrixothrix hirtus. The sequence continues at coordinate 3,814 of JAHWXV010185031.1, forward strand.
ATAATTTGGGGTGACTTTAAACTTCGACTTTGCCCCACCGTTTCGGGTATTTTTCTACCACGCACTATCAGGTGGAGTAGTGCCCTACCGAATTGTTAGTTTGCCTTTGCCTCACGTCAGCAAAAGACTTACATAAAAACTAATTTTTTGTACCCATGGAACGCGCGGCCTCCCTAGCTAATCGTGAAGCTCCATACGTATGGTTTTTCTGACATTATTATTCGTAGAAATTGAGTATTACCCACTAGTCCATTACAACCTCTGTGAATTAGCCTTTTAAATTCGTCTAATAATGATAATTCCCTGATTTGTTAGAAATGTACATTAAACTGGAATACTTGCTTTTCCAAATTTCACAGTATTTTGAGTTTTGTATTCACTGTATTTATTTTAAAACATTTCAAAAATGCGATAGTGGGATTGCGCCTAGTTAGCTTCAGTTTTCATCGTAGAGTAATCACTAATTGCAGTATTCAATTACTAGCTTTATTTACGACATAATATGACCTTTAACAGGAGGATGTTTTAAATAAAATAATCACATTTGATTGTGACTAAACTCATAATGAAACTAGCCGATCGGATACCAAACCACAAGCCGTCAAGAGCATGCAATGGCCTATGTTACATATGTAAAACAATTTAATTTTTTACGTGTGTAATAAAACAAATTTTGAAAATGTAAAACTATACGGACAATTTTAGTGCCTTAGCAATCGAGTTTCCATTTTTAAATTACTTTTTTCCTTGTACTTTTTCCAAAAACAGTATAATAAAATGACAAATTTCTCGGTTATAGTACGCACTGTGTCCTAGAGATGGCACTTTTCAGCACAGTTCTCCAATATCGCGTTATTAATGAATTATTGTGATATTGTAGAACAATTTGGACGTTAGATAAAAAATTGAACCCTATATACATAAAAATAAAATTTTAATTTAACTGTAGGTATGTTTCAAATCTTTTTTAGATTTCCTAGTTGATTAAAAATAGAAAAATTTGAAATTAATTTGGGGTCACGCCTACTATTTAAATGCTTTCGATACGATTTCGTAGGGAGGTGTTTATTTACTGCTGTCAGCAGTGGCGCGACATACATAGGCACAAACAAAGTAAAATTGAATACATACCTTATTCTTCTGCATCATTAATAACGGCGTATTTAGTAATAAATATAGGTATTTAATAAACGAAAAAGTTTTAATTGAGATTATCATTGAAAGATATTTAAAAAGTTAGGTGCGATTAAATGTAGATAAATTAATTCTCGAATTGCTTTTAAAGTGCAAATAGAATGCATTACAATTAGGTCAATCTGCAAGGGTTAACTGTATCAGCATGTTTTATCTCTAATTACAGAAAAGCCTAATTTTGTTTAAGTAAGTAAATTCAAAAACTCAAAATAAAGCATCCTATGTACCGTGAGATCATTTAAATTTTAATTCCCAGTGAGCTATGAAAAAAATCATATCTTAGCTTAATCCGTTCTCAGTAATAATAATTGACAGTTTGAATTTGTCATTTTTTACAGAACCTTCTCGATAATTTAAAACGGCGAGTACATTTATTATAAATAAATTTCCTATTTTAATTTAATAATAAAGTTCTTCACACCAAAGTTGTTATGTGACATATACGAGGACAGGCCAATAAATTCGCAGAGTGGGGGAGAAGGAAGGTGAAAAAGTACATCGTGTTAGTTTTTCTTTTCGATATATTCTCCCTTGATGCTAAGACATTTTTCAGATCTTTTGATCAACTTATTTATACCGCTATAAAAAAATGTTTTCTTTTCCATCAAAAATAAATCGAAATTGTAAGTTGGACTTCATCATCGCTCGTAAATTTCTTTCTCCAAAGCTCCTTTTTGAGATAGGAGAACAAATAATAGTCCTAGGGCGCCAAGTATGGGCTGTAGGGTGGATGGTTTAACATTTGAAAGCCACAATCTCGAAGTGCAGCCATCGCAACATGACTACGATGCACTTGCGCGTTGGCGTGCAAAATCAGCACACTTTTGTTATTTTTCTCCGTCTTTTCGCCTTTACAGCATCTCTTAGCTGTTTTAACAAATCAGCATAGTAGGCCCCCGTTATTGAAACACCTTTATCTTTGTAACCAATGGGCAGGATACACTCCGTATCCCAAAAAATATTTGCCATTACTTTTCCGGCCGATTATGACATTTTCAAATATTTTGGGGGTTATGTGCCCTTTCTATGCTACTGCACAGCTTCCTGATAAGACTCGGACTCAAACTGATGAACCCAAGTTTCATCTCACGAAATAATTCGGCTCAAAATTTCATCTTTGCCGTCTCGGTAGAGATTTAAAAACTCGCGTACACACTCAAAACGATGTTGATTTTGCAGTGATGTGACCATTCTGGGTGCCCATCTTACACTAACATTTGACATGACAAGATGAAAATGGGGAATATTTAAAATGGCTGTACGGGAGACTCCAACTGTTTCTGCAAGTTGTTTCTTCATTAAACGAGCATCTTCTGATACAAATTTTTCGACCTTTTCAATAGTGTCTGCGGAGGTGGCGGCCTGGCCGGGGGTCGTCTTCAATCGACTCTCTGCTTTGGTTAAAAAGGTTATGCAATTTATAAAGCATGGCTTTACCAGAACAAGAGTTCTCGTAAACCGATGACTACTCGTTCAAAATGTTTCAGGTGGTTTTCCTTGTTTTTTTAGAAATTCTATAACCGCAGGAAATTAGGTTTTTTCCATTTGCGCTATTACCTTTGATTGCTTGATCAATAATAACTCTGAGGTTAACAACAAAATCACAATGAAACTCTCCATTAATAGGATGGTGCTGCATATATACTGCACGTGGCAGTAATCGCCTATGCCACTAACCCTTCCATTCCGCGAATTTAATGGCCTCCCTTCGTAATTTTGAGGTTAGGTTTTTGCTTTGGTTGACTTATGTGTGTATAAGCTACGCTTTACGGAAAAATTACATGGCCCGCAAGTTACTACGCGACTAGGAAAAGAATTGACAATCTGTTAGAGAAAAAAATTACCTTCTACTTTGCATTGTTTATTGAAGGTATTAATATACAGTAACGAAACAAGTTAATTGTTTTAGAAATCTTCATTTTTAATCACTAATAGAATGATTTCTATACATGCTAGATGGTTTTATAATATTCCACTGAGTTTCTATTGTTTCTAATTTTTGTTACACCTCCCCCTTCTTAAGATTCTTAGGTCCCGTAGCAGTGATCTTGAACTTTGACCTTGCGATGGTTCTATCATTGTTCGCGAATGTTGGAATCTGCACTGCGATCCATACTTGCAGCCCTGTTTCTTGAACAAATGGCACACACAGATTTCGTCATTGGTGGAGTTCCTTGGGGATTCCAATCACACGCCAGTATCTTGACACTAGTGTCTCGAAATACGACCTTCAACATGTTACGTACCACGCGCCAATTAAGCTGGTCTAGGCTCCAGCCGAGCTTTGGTACGGCTAAAATTCTACCAGCACGGGCATAAATTCGTTTCCTTAGATCTTACAATACCTTCCACAAGTTTTCATAGGGTGGCTTTTGATGGCATAATGCTTTCGAAACAAGGTAGTGAATATTGGCATACCTTGGCGATGACGGCGTAATAGGTGATAGGCCTTTCCAATTTCTGGTCCTTGCGGCTGTATTTCTTCTACGGCACCATATCCTTCTTAATCTCAACTGCGATGCCACGGGACATTCGAATATCTTTAGCGACACAATATGTCAGGGGATATTCTTCTGGAACATCAAACAGATGTATGCATTTCTCAGTGGTAATCCCAAATATAGCTTTGTGGTATCTCTAATACGTTGACAGAAGTTCGGTAAACAATTGTTCGCTATTTTTGACTCGCAATTCTTCTAAATAGAACCTAGTTCGCTCTTTGCTCACATTCTTGTTGTTCCGGTTCTGCATTACTCTCCTAACTGCATTCTTCTTTTTCTTCCATCATATACCATTGCTTTTTTAAAAGGCCGCCCTGAACTTGCAAGCAGACCCATTGGGACCAATATGCTTTAACAATAGGAATAAATGAGGCCACTTCCTCCCAACCTGGTCTTCAACCTTAATTCTTCCATTTTAATAGCACCTTCAGGTCTGGGTCATTTTCTTGATCTTGTTTGACATTATCTGGTTCCCTAACATCGTTATTAACAGTAGTACAGTTGACAAGAGTTTCTTCCACTTTTGACTCCAACCGAGTACAATGCTTGCAATTTTCTGTGCAAAGCCATCTTGATAAACCGTCAGCATTCCTATGATTTGTTCCGGCGCAATGCCTAACTTCAAAGTCATACTCTTGTAGCAGTTCAATCCATCTCGCTATTTGTTCTTCTGGATTCTTAAATTGTAGGAGCCATTTCAACGCTACGTGATCAGTTTTCAATAAGAAATTTCGTCCGTAAAGGCATTTATAAAAGTGTTCAACGGCCTTTATCATGGCTAGCAATTCTTTGCGTGTAAGACAATAATTCCTCTCAGGTTTGTACAATACTTTACTAAAATATCCAATTACTCCGTCTTGGATTTGCGATAGCACTGCACCAATTCTGACGTGGCTAGCATCGGTATCTAAGACAAACCTTCCCTCTATTCTAGGCTCTCTGATATAGGTGCCGTTACCAATGTTCGTGTAAGTGTTTCAAATGACTCCTGGTAGCTATTGCTCCATAAATGTGGTTGGTCTTCTTCAGCAAGTTTTGTAAGTGGTTTTGCGATGTCTGCACATCTACGTATAAATCGACGTTAATAAGTGCGCAACCCCAAAAATGTTCGTAATTCATGTTTATCTTTTGGTTGTGGCCATTCTCGGACGGGTTGAATTTTCTTTGGGCCAGCTCCAACACCTTTTCAGAGACCTTATGACCCAAGTATTTCACTTTATTCTGAAACAAGTTGCACTTTTTCGGATTTAGTTGTAGATATGCATTCCGTAGTCTTTGAAACACCTCTTCGACATTTTACATGTGTTTATCGAAGATTTTTCCTATAATTATGACATTGTCCATGTTTGCCAAGACAATGTCATCAGGATCAATTCCATTCGTCTTTCAAATGTCGCTGGTGCATTGAGAAACCCAAAAGGCATCACAGTGAACTGCCATAGACCAGATTCAATGGAGATTGCTGTCTTTTCCCCATGTTCGTTCTCCAATATTTCCAAGTGTATTGCATCATTCAAGGCCCATACAATGTTAGGTCGATGTTTGGAAAGGTAAGCATTGAGGTAGCTCCGTAGGAAAGAGCTGCACAGTTAAATTCAGCTAGCTATCTTGGAATGTCATTAAACCTGAAGACCAACCGGGCTGTGTAAGACGTGACACCGTCTTGGTGAAACCAACCAAGTCCGGCATTCAATTCTTCAAACTATGGTCCGAAAATTTCTGGACCATAAAGGGGAAAATAAGTGTATTGTTCAAAGTTCATCTAGTTTTTAATTTACCAAATACAAATTGTTCATGTGTTATATAAAATGGGTCATAGAATAACTTAAACTTATTTCTGCAAAAAGAGAACTATAATTCGATTCACGGGGGAAAAGTTCAAAAATCACAATTTATCAATAGTGTTTTTCATAAGCGTAGTTCAAAATACAACTATAAAACACTTAACTGGTAGGATAAATATCACAAACTTCGTTCATCATTTACGAAAATCACCAATAAAATAGTCTTATGCAAGAATCAAAGTGTCAATCGAGTTCTAACATTATTAATGGTTACATCTCTTCAACGGCCACCTTTTTGTCTTCCTCCGTAGCAACAGCCATTTATTCAAGAACCGTTTTTTGCCAGGAGTTACAAATTTCTTTATACATCATTTGACAGGTTTTTTGAGACATACAAGGAATTTCGAGCCTCGATGTAATTTTCTGTAAATTTGTATGACCCATGCCGATATTCATAATGCCAAGATTGAATTTTTATTTATATCAGAAGTTTCACAGATTGTATGAATATTCTCAACATGATAGCAAAAGTTGTATTTCAATACAATAGTTGGTGCAAATCCAGGTCCCCAGCGACCTCCATATTTTTTAATAGGCAGCTCAAATGACGTGCATGATCTCTGGCCAATTTCAAAACTTTAAATATATGCAAAATATCAATAATTCTTCGACCTTTCAGACACGACTCTTCTTCTTTTCTATTGTTGGGCATGCATTCTTCGACTTTAGAAGAAGCTGAAATGTTTGAGGAATCGCTTATTGCTTCAGTTGAACTGTATATTACATTTTCTGTAGTACTTGCTGTTAAAGTAGTTCTCTTTAAATAAACTTTCGGATTAAGAGTGTGTTAGTATTATAATTAATGTACAGGGTGTCTCAAATATTAGGTTCAGCCTTCCTAAAAGTCACTAATGGTGCTATATAAAGCCCAAATAAGGCAAAATAAAGCTTTTAACCTAATAAAAAGAAGTCGTGATTTTCTTAATTTAGTTCTCACCTATTACAGGCCTCTGTGGAATTGAAAAAGAGTACAACTGAGCATTGACCCATGTACTATAAGCACCTATTGCATTACAAGGTCGGTCTGATTATTGAGGTAACTAACATAGGGATGGTGCCATAATCTATGCATGCTATCATTTATCAAATCTATCATATGTTATAAGGCAGCTGTCAACGTTTCATCCAAATAGGTTGCGTCTTTTGTCTTCTACAGTTATTTAAAGTAAATGTGTTACGTTCTTTTGTGAATATGGATCGCCAGGAAAAAACCCAAATAAATTAAAGAAGAGTTAGATAATGTTCACGACGAATCTGCGCCATAATTTAGGACAGTATGTGGCCGTACGAGTACCGAAGATGAAACAAGATCAGATGTCTGAAACAGACTACCACTGAAGAAATGATCACCAAAATTCATGATCTTGTTTTAAATGATCGTCCGTTAAACGTGCATGTGATAACAGACACTATGGGTATATCTAAAGAACGTATTAGTCATATTTTACGTGAACACTTGGGTATGAGAAAGCAAGATGGGTGCAGTGTCTGCTGACTGTGGAACAAAAACGAATGGGCGTAACAACTTCTGAGTGATGTTTAACCATTTTTAAGCATAATACCGCCGAATTTTTGCGTCGTTTTATAACCATTGACGAAACGTGGATACACCATATACCCCCAAAATAAAAACTCAATCATAACAATGGGAAGAAGCCGGTTGCAGTGCACCGAAGAAAGCAAAAGTGCTTCCATCAGCTAACAAGGTTATGGCCACCGTATTTTGGAATGCTCGTTGTGTTATCTTTATAAATTATCTGCAAAAGGGTAAAACAATCACAGGCGAGTACTATGCGTCGTTATTGTACCAGCTGATTGAAAAATTAAAGGAAAAACGACCGCATTTGGCAAGAAAGCAGGTGTTTTTTCGTCATGAGAATGCACTGGCTCATTCATCGAACATTGTCACGGCAAAATTAGTTGAATTACCATTCGAAATACTTCATTATGCACCTTACAGTCCAGATTTAGCCCCAGCTGACTTTTACTTGTTTCCAGATTTGAAAAAATTGCTATGTGGAAAGAGATTTTCATCTAATGAGGAAGTGATTGTAGAAACAAATGATTATTTTGAGGCGTTTGATACGCGCTATTACAGTGAAGGCATTGAACATCTTGAACATCTTTAGAACAATTGTATCGAGTTAAAAGCGGACTATGTCGAAAAATAAATTTAAAAAACTTGAATAAAGTACCTTCTTTTGTACTACTTACCTTAGTTTTCAGACCACTCCCGTATAATACATGTTTATTTTAATAAGCACGTAGTACAAACATTATTCAGAATGTGTTTGACCGGAAAGAAATAGTGTTTTGTATTGTACTAATTATGCTCTATACACATCTGATTGTATATTTTAATAATACGAGGGGCATCATTTAAGTTGTGAGCCTAATAATAAATAAACAGTAATTTATATTGAAAATTGATTTACTGTTTTGCAAAATATTCTTCTTTATAATCTATATACTTTTGCATTTTTTCGAATCAAGTGTCAAAACATTTTTGCCATTCTGTCGAGACATCTCTAAAACATGATTTTTGAGCGCATCGACGGCTTCTTCACCCGACGAAAACCGTTTCCCACGCAATTTCGTCTTGACGCAAGGGAACAAAAAGAAGTAATTAGGTGCCGGAATTAGGACTGTACGGCGGATAACCCATTAATTTGATTTGTTGAGTGTTCAAATTATCGGTTGTTAGACGAGAAGTACGAGAGCTCGCATTGTCGTAATTCAGAATGATCCTAGAGTGCTTGTTTATTTTGCTTATGTACCTGAAGACTTCCGGCAAATAAATGGTGGTGCACCATTTTGAAGAGACCGTTTTACGTTCCTGTAAAGTCATTGTTGCCACATGACAGTTTTTCCGGAAAAACAGGCGATCGTTTGTTTCGAAGTGCTTCGAGTGCGAACAACTTTTGTTGGGTTTGGTGCATCTTGAAACACCCATACAGTCGCCTGCTGTTTACTTTCCGTTCATACGCATATACCCATAATTCGTCACCTGTTACAATATTATATGCGTCTTTTGAAGCAACGCCATTATATTTCAAAAGCATTTGCTTTCACCAATCGACATGGGCATCTTTTCCAGATGTTTTCAAATTATGTGGGATCCAAGGAGAACAAACCTTTTTCACGCCTAAATATTCATGCAATATTTTATATATTATAATATATATATTATATATAATATATATATATTATAACTAACGTATGAGGTTGCCTCAGTTTCACAGTATGTCACATGACGATCTTACGTTATCAGTTTTCGAACAGTATCAATGTTTTCTGACACAACAACTGATTTTGGACGACCTTCACGACTTACGTCAATAAACGAACGGCGGCCACACTTATACTCGTTATACTAGCGTTTCATAATGGTAAAGGATGTAGTTTCATGGCCAAAAGTGGAAGTAAGTTGATCGACGCACTCTTGTCTAGATAATCGACGTCGAAAGTCGTAATAAATCATCGCACGAAAATTTTCACTTGTTAATTCTATTTTTACTCTGAGACACAATTTTCAAGTCACTATAAACATCACTAATCACGCTCAAATGTCAAAATGTTCTGAATAAGGTTATGTTCAATAATGTCAAACTTTCCATTACAAATGTTAGCGTCTTCAACACGCAATGTTGACAAGGCTCAGAATATAAATAGTGCCCCTCGTATTAGGACATTTATCAAAATACAATTTAGGTTTAAAAAGACGACGATTTCAACTTTCACTTCATTAGCGCAAAGATTGTTTATGCATTCTGTGTAAAATTTAACCTATTTAATCTATTAGCTATAAACTCATTATTATTTTAAAAATGCAGAACTAAAAGACGAAAGACAAAATTTTAAGGAAGAAAATGAAACGTTTATTTTGAAATATTAATTCAATGCATCTACGGATATCCAATAATCAACTGAGATATGTGAAATCGTATACGTCACTCTGTTGCAGAGCCTTATAAACGGCCAGTCGCTTAATGTTAGATAGTGGCTAAGCTAAAAGCAGGAGCGGACTGAAAACTTTAATTGCAATTATTTCGAAAACTATTCAATTTAGACACATGGTTTATAAATCCGCTGTTAACGTAATGCTCCGCATCTTTGAGACACTCCGTATACCTACGCATAAAATAGCTTCAAATTTATACATAGGTATGTAATATACCAATCTAAGAAAGATGAATGTTGTGAAATGGACATTGATTCTAATTTTTAACCATTATTTGTTACATTTTATAATATTCTATAGACAAAAATCTCGTTTTCATTCTTTTCTTTCATTTTCCGTTATTAAATAACTAAATAAAGAAAAATTAAAGAAAAAATTAATTAAAAATATAAAACAATTGTACATTACACAACTTGTTTTTCGTGTACCTATTTACTATAATTATATGCCAGAAGAAATTATGTATGTAGGTTAGGTATATAGGTTGTTGCTTGCAGACAAAGCAGCAAGAGCTAATTGCTCTAATTAAATTCGCTTATTGCGCTACTGGTTTATTGATTCTGCAAGGCAAACTAATTCCAGAACTATGTTATGTAACACAGACCTAAGGATTAGAAACCCTTATTTAATTTTACACTTTTATAACGTTACGGATTTCTACCTGAGTGTAGAAATACGAATTATTTGTTTTATTTTTATTTATAATTTTTGTTGGTCGTTCCACTGCGACATTTGTTTAACTAATAAGTAACAACAATCTTCTACAAATATGTATTTATTTATAACACATAAAATCATTGAAAATAAAATTTAAATTTTACACAATTCATTTTGGTACTTATCTACAGAAAACAGTTTTTATAACTTCTGTTACTATATCTGAATACAGATCAACCTTTGTCAACCACCCTCGGGTGAATGGCCTTTGCCTTTTCAGATGTAATAACCTACTGTTATGCAAAACAGTAATGTTTACAATTTTTAAAGTTACGTTATTTTACTATTTCGAAAATTAGTTCGTTAGTTGAATTTAAAACCTTAACTTTCCACTTACATTGAACATATGTTTTCCTTCTTCCTTGGGTTTTCAGTTTTATTAAGCCTTCCGTTATTCTTTGGATTTTAAAATTGAGACTA